>LT554468.1:0-12733 GCA_900079185.1 Absidia glauca
TTCAAGGGTAAAATGAGTGGTCTAGGAGCATTTCCGGGCG
Source organism: Absidia glauca (assembly GCA_900079185.1). Taxonomy (NCBI): domain Eukaryota; kingdom Fungi; phylum Mucoromycota; class Mucoromycetes; order Mucorales; family Cunninghamellaceae; genus Absidia; species Absidia glauca. The sequence continues at coordinate 41 of LT554468.1, forward strand.
AGATATGTTGGATTGAAGTTTGGATAGATATGTGGGGTCTGGAGCGATCTGTCGGAGGTTGAAGATGACATGAGGTGTACAAGAGGATAGTAATGAGGTGGTGTAGGGTGTGTCCTGTAGTGGTTGAAGTTGGGGTTGGCACTTGAGCTTTGGCAAGTGTGCTGTACTCGCTCACTGGCTCGATTCCGCCCAGCATTAGATCTCACAATGTTGGACATTGAAGGCATTGGGAAGCATACGACTAATCCTCAAAAGTTGATCTCTCTTTTCAGGATTGAGCTGACAGTGTACACCATCATGCTCCCGCCATTAGATCATCAAAAGGATGGATGTGGGCCAATGTATGAGAAGTGATTTTTTTGTATAGCATATTGTGTCGGGCTTGAAAAATATGAATGGTCGCTCGCGAGAAAGAAAAAAAAAAAGTTTGGCATAACTTTTTTCAAAATGATCCTCCTTCTGGACCGAACATTAACCTAATGATGGAATGTCATAAAACTCGAACGGCATAATGAGGAAGGGCGTACGATCATGTGCATAATGGGCCTATTTTGAAGTTCCGACTTCCTTGGACCTGCACATATGAACCTGCCGCCTGTTTGTGGGACATGGATTTATCGGGAAGGAAATTATGAACCCGTTCTCAAATTTCAAATGAAGGAACCTGTGGTCCATATCTAACGACTGATATTAACGATGTTGGGTTTATTGGATGAATTGCAGAGTTTGATGGCATTCAAACCAGTCGCATTTTTTAAGGCTTTGTGTGATGTTTACAGACGTATACATCACATGAGTACGTCAATTTTGGTATCTTGGGATAGACATATAGTACACCTTGTTTCATATAAAATTTGAAGATGGGTTATTCATCCCTGTTTTGAGAGATGGGGCAACTCATTACAAAACTTGGCATCTGGAAAATCGTAAAGTTTTTTGATAAGTCAACTGGTTCAAACATTGTTTAAACTCCGGTTTTGAACTAAAAGTTGAAAAATCGGAGATGGAGCTTTTCCTCTTTCTTTCCTGCACTTTTACGATGGCACTCCTCTCTGTGGCAAGTACACTCAAGCTTTCTCGAACTTCCACCATACCTTGTGTTGGCTTTGGTGTCTATGAAAGTGGTCTTGGGAAAGAGACTCAAAATGCTGTCCATTGGGCTTTGGAGGTAATAGCTCGGCATGGGTTTAATGCACATGACGTTGTGTCATAATCTTGGTTACTAAGTTGATATTCTTTTCATACATAATAGGCTGGTTACAGACACATTGATACAGCAACTGTTTATCGCAACGAGAAAGATGTTGGCTTGGCTGTGAAGAATAGGTAAATGAATAGGGAAGAAAACAGCACACGTCATTCATACTATGTCTATTCTGCTTATAGTGGCATCCCTCGAGAAGACGTGAGCATGACACAACACTTTCGTGTCTTGTATGTCTTTGCTAACACTGACGTTTACATTGAATGACGTGTAGATCTTTGTCACTACCAAACTCCAAGAGTCTGACCAAGGATATGAGTCTACGCTATCTGCACTTGAAACGAGCCTGGCCAAACTCAAGATGGACTATGTGGACTTGTATCTCATTCACAGTCCTTTACGTGGGAAGAAGCTGCGACTGGATAGTTGGAAAGCACTGGAGGAACTTAAACGATCTGGCAAAGCGAAGAACATCGGTAAGTGCTCGGATCGTACGATCCCCTCATCGTCATGCTAACCAAAAGTGTCCTTTAGGCGTTTCCAACTTTGGGGTACATCATCTCCAACAACTTTTGGATCACTGTGAAATTAAGCCAGCTGTGAATCAGATCGAGTAAGAAGGGAAAGGCACATTTGATGGACAGTAAACCTTCTCACCTTTTGCGGATCTGGCTCTTTTTTTATAGGATCACGCCTTACCTACAACGCAACGATATCGCCAAGTTTTGCCAGGAACATGACATTTTGATCGAGGCTTATTCTCCTTTGACCCGAGGGGAAAAGCTCCAGGACGCACCATTGGTATCTGTGGCTGAACACTATAACAAATCAACGGCTCAGGTCCTTATTCGATGGTAAGGAACACTTGGATCATGGTGAGAAGCAGCGGCCCACTGACATTACCATCACATTACACTTAGGGCACTGCAAAAAGGCTATGTACCACTCCCCAAGTCTGTTACAAAGTCCCGCATTGTCAGTAACGCTGATGTTTTTGACTTCACGCTGTCGGAGGAGGATATGGCCGTATTGGACTCTTTGGACGAGCATTTTGTTACGGAATGGGATCCCACGGTCTGTGAATGATGGAAGGAACTCTGGTCTACTAGGTGGAACTTGGCTCTCATCGATATAGTTATACATTGCTTCTCTTTAGATATAGCTTCTCTAATGATTAGAATATAGCCATAGGTTTGAATCAACATTATCCAATAAACACATGCTATCTCTATGCTGGCTTTTTTAATATGTGTCGTACCTGAATCGGTTAGCCCTTTGTCTATCTGTGATACCGTATATCAGATTTTGTAACTCCGACATTTCACATATGAAAAGCTTATTTTCACATTCGAGTCTTTCTTTTCTTTCCCCACCTTCTTTTGCTCATATGTAAATATCACTTATGTACTATATCACTCTACTACTGTGCTTTATTATCCCTATCTACTCCTTGAACTTTGTCATTCCGTTACCGAACACACTGGTAATGGCGGGAACCAGTTCTCTGGTGACATGGGGTGGATTAGGGGACAACATTACAGCCACCAATTTGTATCTTGGGAATGGGGCTTCTGCCAATCAGCTCACTGTCATTAGTATATTTGGTCAAGACATGCCTAGCTCAAAGACTTCCATGTGGATCACCATGCCAAAGGACGCTCCCAACGACAACACCTATCTCATTCTAGAAGGCAACGATAATCCTCCTACACGAGCTACTGTACCTCTCAACATTGCCCTTGGATCGAAGGATACACCGTCTGCCGTACCCACAGCCACCTCGTCGTCCACACCCTCCACTTCATCGTCGTCTAGTGTGTCCTCCAAACCGTCTGCATCCTCGAGTGCCTCCTCCTCGTCAACAGCGCCAACAAAGACACCCTCAGCTTCAGAATCATCGCCCTCCACAACTTCATCGGAAGCTCCAACACAATCACATCCACCAAAAGACAACGACAATGTCCTGACAGTAGGACAGACGGCGGGTATCGTTATTGGTTCGATTGGAGCGGCTGGATTGGTAAGAACGTCTGTCATACTCAAGTGGATTGATCTATTTCATTAACGCACTATGATATTTAGGCCCTAGGCGCACTTTTTTTGATCCGGCGAAATCGGCGATTGAACAATCACAAACGGCACACAGAATTGTTCGACGAAAAGAGCCATGGAACACTCGAATACAGCAATCATCCACCCTATGGAGCATTTCCACCACCATCGCGACCCTTACCCACTATGACTGGACAAGACGACAAGTATCAAACTAGCTACTCAAGAAATCCCGGTCCTACCCAAGCCCCGTCCGCCTACTATGCTATGAAAACTTTGGAAAGTACAGATATGCGTGATAATGGCTTCCAGTCCAGAACTCAAATTAGCCCCTCCGTTGTCAACAACAAACCCGACGAAGTGACTTTGGCCGATCGCCCGGATAAACCGCATTCAAGATCTTGATACTCGGTGTATGTTAGTCCGCTTGTTGCTCTATTATCATTAGTGTATCCATTTTAACAGCTTACCCAATAAACCATCTGTTGATCAATCCAAGTACATTCCTTCACCTGTCATTTACACGTTTGCATGATAATCGGCGGCGTTTGAATGTATTCTGGAACCGGTGCCTTTATGTTTTGAAAGCCCCAAATTTGGTAATTCCTTCTCACATTAAGATCCCGTCTTTTTTTTCCCTTTTCTTTCTTTCTTTCTTCTTCAATTCATAACTGACTTTTGGTCATCCATCTTTCTTTTGCATTAGTAGCCTCTTCACAGCTCAAGTCCCGTCTATAATGTCCCAGGTATACAAACAATCAAGCTGACAAAAGCTCATGGGAACAAAAGTGGAGAGCGACTCATCATTGTCTTTTGTAGACCCTACGAAAAAGTAAACAACGAACACCACGACAAAACTCCAACGTATTCACCGCCTTCGACAAGCGACAAATCAAAGAATTCAAGGAAGCCTTTCGAATCATGGATACCAATGGGGATGAAATTGTCGATGCCAAGGACTTACAAGTAACCTTTGATCGTATTGGTAAGTTTGGAAATGGATGGGGTCCTCTGTCTCTCTCTTTCTCTAATGGACATTGCTTTTAGGACAACCGATCTCTCCAGAGCTACTCACAAAGATGTTGGGTGAAGCACCGGGCCCAATCAACTTTACTGTGTTTCTCACTCTGATGGCGGACAAACTGACAGGCACCGATCCGGAACACGTTATCACCAATGCCTTTGCTGCGTTTGACACTGATAATACTGGCACCATTGATGCAGATTATCTACGAGAATGCATGACCACCATGGGGGATCGGTTTACCGACGAGGAGGTAAGTGACAGGGACAAGGGGAACTCTCACCAATTCGTCTTTTGCTGCTTTAGGTGGATGTCATGTTTAAAGGCCCAGCTCTGGACGACCAAGGGAAGTTTGATTACCGGGAATTCGTACGGGTACTGAAGCATGGGGAATAAAAGGCATGACAATGATGATGGACTCTTCGACTGATTTGACTTACCGATATAACTCTTCTAGCCATATATCCTTTCTCTCCTCCCCCCCCTTCCCTCTTGATACTAGCAAAGCTTTATACAGACACATCATTGACAATAAACGAAGGTTAATCTATGTGTCAGGGCCCCAGATTTTTACTTTAGGTTTTACAAGTCTGCTGGCGCTCGACTGGACGATGACTTTTGCTTCCTATGCCTTCATCCGATATTTTAGTACCTTAGATACCTATAGTATTCATTAGTCGTTAGATTCCTTTTGATTGTCATAAACCCTTATATCTGCTCCCAGCCAAAAAAATAAACAGCTCTTGATTTGAAAACCTACCCATGACTCACTAAAAGATATAGTGCTTCCTTTACCTCTTTTCATGTGAAGTTTTATGCGCCTTACTGATCAATCCATAGCAATCGCACTGTCTCAAAGATACATTGCCTTTTTTGGACTCATTTTTGAGACCGAAGTTTTATTACCCGCTCATCTAGCATGCAAAAAGCTGAACTGAACCCACAAAAGCTCTTGTACTCGCTTACAAAACATTATCATTACCACTGTAGCCTACTCAAACTACCCCATACAAGCCAAAAATAGTTGTAACACCGTAACAACGGCGTCACCACATTCTAACTCCGTTTCATGCGCAGAAACGGCAAAAAATGCTCACTACAGGGGTCGAACCTGTGACCTTGGCGTTATTAGCACCACGCTCTAACCAACTGAGCTAAGCGAGCTCCGATGAAAAAAATTTTGCTTGGTAGTATATAAAGCATATTCCAAAATTTGGTCACGTGACTTGACCAAAAATGACCCAATAAGTGAAGGACAGTGTGCAAAAGGGTGGAGTATGATAATAGAACGTAGCCTTCATCGAATAAAGCATGAAATGGCAAAGTTTTCATAGCTTAAGGCACAAGATTGTACGCATACAGTACAAAAAATGTGTCTTCGTAGGCTCAACTCAAGCGTACATTTTTCTTGCCAGCAAGATATTCAAACGCCGCTGGGCAACAAAGACTCACTTTTTACGTCGGTTCTTTTTTTTGCTTCTTCTTTGCTTCATCACTTTTTTATTTCCATCGACATTAGCACCGCACTGCGAACGACTCACCCGATATACAATGGCCTTAACGACAAACGCAAAGTAACTCTTTCCTTATCACCACCTTGTGCATCTTCGCCTTATCATGACAAACTTTTGACGAACGTTTGCCTTTTGCATCAATGCTCCTTGTTTTCTTATGAAATCGATTGGGATGGCAACGGATATCAGCTCTCTGGCACCAGCACCGGACGAACATGTTCTTAGATTAGGGATTTCGTACAAGGGATTACAAAAAACAGGTAGGAACCCTAGCAATGTTTTTTTTTTTATGGAACACTCACTTTCTCCACTGTAGATTCTCTAGCCATTGCACTTTTAAACATCACTACTGGTTTGCCTAATCCTCTTAGCTTACTGCCGCTGCTACTTTTGACGCTGCTATTCCGCTCTCTCCTTCTTCATTCCGTAGCTCATTACACTAGTTTAGTCGTTCCAAGTCCTCTGTATATCTTCGTAGACTCCTTCCCCACATATAACTTTAACATCGTCTCATTCGCTCAATAAAAGCTAACATGAAACCATCTCCATGATTACTGTCTCGATTCCAATGGCTAAACTTGAGCGAAGGATCCGATATTCCGCTCCTGTTGCCCTGGCTTGACTTTTATATAAGTATTTCGCCCTGTATAAAGTGTATGAATGACCAGATCCCCACTTTTCGATTTGACCACTTTGCCTTTTTGAAAAGCTCCATGTGCTCCTACCATCCTCCAGTTCAAAAAACAAAAGTCTGTCGGGGGTTCAAACTCCACCCCTGAAAAAAAAGATGGGCGATCCCTTGTGAAAAGTGTCATTTTTTGTTGGGCATGGATTTTCTCGTAAAAGAGATAACAAAGCTCACCTGAAATTGAACATAGAGAATTCAGTGCTTTGTATCTACCGAATGATGTCAAAGATGATGGGGTTCGGTCAATGTTTTACCAAATATGGGGCCGCTGTGATCAGTCGCTGTTTTTAAGCTTAGAGCAGTGTCCAGAGAAGCATACAACACTGGTATACTTCAAGTTTAAAATCTTTTGATAGATATGCAAATCATCTTGTTTCCTTTAAAATTTGAAGATGGGTTATCGATCTCAGTTTTGGAAACCAGGGGTAACTCGTTGCAAAATGTCAAATGTGTTCAAAGGCCCGCCCGCTCACTTTATTTCACCACCGCCTTTTTCAAACTTTCATGCGTGTAGGTCAAGACTTGGCGCACCGATACAGATAAGAGCTTTTAGTAAGACTGGAACATATTCAAAAGATCAAAGTCAAGGAGTTGGTTTCAAATAGATTTTATTGACTGAATGAGACATTGGTTAAGCTATATGGAGGACTTGCCATGGAATAACTGTTCTAGTGTAATGAGCTATCGGTGTAAAGAGCTGCGGAATGAGGAAAGGGAAGGATAGTCAGCAGCACAAAAGTGCCAGCGCCAGCGGGCACAGGAGAGTAGGCAGACGAGTAGTGATGTTTAGCTGTGCAAGGACTACATAATTTTACAATGGAAAAGTGAGTGCACGGATTTCCCCTTTTTTTTCGTAATCCCTTGGTCCCAATTCCTAATCTTAGTAGATGTTCGTCCAGTCCTGATGCCAAGAAGCCGATATTTGTTGCCATCCCATTCGATTTCCTAAGAAAACAAGGAGCATTGAAGCAAGAGGCAAATGTTAGTCATGGTAAGGCAAAGATGGACAAGGTGGTGAGAAGGAGAGACTTACCCTGCGTCCGTCGTTCATTGTTGTTATATAAAAAGCGATTCGTTTGTGGAGCGCTGCCAATGCCGATGGAAAGAAAAAAGTCATGAAGAAGCGAAAGAAGAAACAAAGAAGCAAACCATTCGATGAGGGGAAATTTTCTGGAGGGACAATGGGGTTTTTATTTTTAAACTCCACATGCACTTAAAGAGCTTTTTTTCTGCCCGCCCTATATTTTTGCTCCTTCTTCCCCTCGTCATCACTTTTTGTCTCCACATTGTCATTCTCTTTTTTCCACGACGACAAACGAACGAACGAACGAGCAAACGAACGAACGAACGGTAACTCGACCCTTCTCATGTCATGTTCATCTTTTGCTTGCCATTACTAACTTTTTGCCTTTTGCATCGTTCCCCCCTCTTTTGACACTAGATCGGCAACGACGATGACGACAGCGATAAAGACGACGACGATGCTAATGCCGGCTCCACCACTGCTTCATGTCGCCCAAAAGGCTCTTTTTAAATTTTTCAAATGTAAAAAACATGGGGAAACCCTTGAATTTTTTTTTCTTCTGCACTCATCTCGTCCATAGTAAATTCCCTAGCCATTGTACCGACAAAGTGCGCTATCCCTTGACCCACTTGCAGCGCCTACTACTACTGATACTTTGGATAACACTGGCCTGCTCTCCTCCTCCCTTTTGCTTAGCTCATTACACCATATTAGTCGCTCCATGACAAGCCCTGTATTCACTGCCACCCACTAGAACATGTAGCATAGTCTTATTCCGTCAATAAAAACCCTACTTTAACCCCTCTCCATGACTTTGTTCTTTTGCATAAGCTCCAGTGATTTTAGAGTCTCTTATGTAGAGGTACAAATCACCTGGTGCCCCCTTTTTATTGTCTACTTCGCCGCCTGACGGTGTTTAAACTATGGTATCGACATCTTTTGGCCAAACTAGTGCCTAAAACGACAGATCGCTGGGGGTTTATATAAAAAGGAAACAATATAAGAGAATGTAGATAGGTGATGGTTTGGGATAAGAGATTAGAGACAAAGGTGATGGGTACAGACAATGTTTGAGGCCGTAGTTATGCTAACGGGTTGATGACAACGAGTTGTAATGGGAATGACTAAACTGTTGTAAAAATCAAGCAAAGGGAGATGGACAAAGACGTTCAAGCTGTGTTAAAGTATCAATAAAAGTAGTGAAGCGTATGGGCAAAGAATTGGTATACTTTTATTAGTAACTACTACGACTACGAGATTCTACAATGGAATGGAAGTACACCTAAAGAAACATGACGAGGATTTCCACATGTTTTTCGTAACCCCTTGCGTCCAGTTCCTAAACTAACCCCATGGCCATTTATTCCTAGTGCCAGAAAGCCTACTTCCGTTGCCAACTCATTCGATCTGCTAAGAAAAAGAAGAGTAATGATGGAAGATGTTAATTTTAGCATAGTAAGAGAGAGGTAGACAGGATGCTGAAAAGGAGGCCTACTCTTAGTGTCGTCGTTGAGGATCGTCAAGCATAATTCGTGTCAGAGGGTGAGCCAAGGCAAAGCCGTTCGTAAGATAAAAGTGATGGGGAAGGAAAGAAGAAGTAAAGAACAAAGATTTGTGAAAACAGTGGAAACTTATGGGATTTTTCAAACCCCGTCGACTTCCCCTCCTACCACAAAATTCATGATACGGCTGAGATCAAGCTTGAAATTACCATTGGGTCAAGATTCATCCCTTTGGATTCAAGCACTGGAGCCGGATGATACCAGACAAAAGAGTGTTCATGGGAAAGCATGTGCAATCAAATGTCTTTGCTTGGAAATGGCTTTTTCTACAAGATACCGTTTAATAGATGCTGCAACAAAAGAAGAGAGATACAGTGACTTTATTTCAAATGTCGCCCATACACCCCAACATGATTACAACTATCAAAACTACTGAGACTACTAGCACTATACTATTGATCTAGCTGTTGACCGTAAGATATCCACCCTATCCAACAAGCGTTGTGTGAATCGGACGCTTTCTCGTCGTTTTTGTCGTGCTTTATCGAATTCCATGGGGCATTCAACCGCATCGAGTCGAATCAGAGCTTGCATAAGACGTTCTGAGCAGTAGATTCCGTGGTCTTGTAGCTTCTTTCTGCCGTCATCATCTAGCTTATGGTCCTTGTTGACTTCGAGTTTTGCTTGTTGTTCCTTCAGTGAGTTTTCGTACGAGTCGATTGTTTCGATAAAGTTGGAGGATAGATCATCGACAATGCTTGCGATACGCTGGATAAGGGCATATTCTTCGGGATTGCCAGAACTTGTTTGTTGTGCCACCTGATCTTGCTAATAAGAAAGAATCAATGAGGAGGTGTCAGATTCCTGATAAAAAAGGGAGCATGTTTCAAGATTTCACTTACGTCCAAAAGTTCTCCAGAAAGCTCAACTACACAGTAAGGGTGTACACCCACACTTTCCAAAGTCGCTGTGTCGTCCTTGATGTGAGCTATTGTATACAGTAAAAGCAAAATGAATGGCATGTGAGTATTAACAGGGTTGGCATTTATCATCTACAATCCAATACTGGTGTTTAGATTACCTCCGGATACCTTCATATTCATAGTAGCAATGGGGACATTGGTCAAATCTTTGAACTTCAACTTGAGATCCTTCACTGTTGCTTCATGTAGTCCATTGGTAAAGTCCTTGAAGTCCAATGTAAAGGTGTTTTTGTTCCATGATACCCGGATGGTCTTTTCGTGTTCTTCCCGTGTAACCCTTCGCCACCCAAGGAAGGACAGTGCACTGACTAAAGCAGCTTTACCGAGAATTAGTAAGAGGATAATTAGATGAGGAATGGTGGAAAAGAAGGAGGGGTGAAGAAAGAAGAAAGGGAAGGGGCTGGGCGGCCGAGGGAAAAATTGTAGGATGACATTTATCGGAGTTTGAAATGTAACATTTCTGTCCAAGTTTGCCTGATGTTGTCAATGCCATCTATGCTGTCAATGCCACCGCCTTTCACACCCTATCATTTTTTACATGCTAGCATAGTAAGTATTTGAATCGCTGTAAAGATTTCGACACTTGGGCAAACATCACCAAGGTTCAAACTAGACATCACTAAAAGTGTTAGCAGCTGTCAAATGGAAGGAATCGGACTTTAGTGATCACTGTAAGATTCAACACTTCAAACTTCCTTTATTTGTATGATCATTTGTTTATATGTATGTACTGGTGATAAAGAAGACGGAGGAAGAAGAGAGAGAAGCTATGTTAAAGAGGAGATATAGTTGTAAGTTGTGTAAGTAAGGTAAGCCAATCCACCCATAGCCGTCATTCTTGATCGATAGCAGGACCGCCGTGAGTTCATCTAATTGTCTTCCTCTTTGCCTTTTGATAGCTTGGGTTTCCTTGGTCGAGTTGGTTTATCGTCTTTATCGTCCAGCATTGGTGTGTCAGCGGGATCCGGAACGTCTGCTACAATGTCCTTCAGAAAGTCGAATTGCTCGGTAGTGTCGATGGTTTTCTTCCTATGACATAGAGCACCGCCATCCAGATAGTCCAGTTAGTATGCTATGATCATCCTGCGGTATGCCTCTTCGCAGTTATCACTCTTGTTGGTCAATATATCGCTTACAGGTGCGCCACAGTCAGTCTCTTGGCACTTCTTGACCGGGCTTCGTTACAGGCTTGATCAATGAGGGATTGCATAAAAAGTTCCAGGGCCTTAGCTAGATGGGAAGAGGGAAAGGAGAGTAGTAATGTCAGTTTGTATACCGTCGACTTTATCGTTTACCGCTAAAAGGATCGTATGGTTGTTTTCGTGAATTTACATATCAGTATGGGTGTTGCTTGTGCCACTTTTCCGACGTCTTCATCGAGCTGCATTATCTTTTTGATGCGTGCCTATAGGGTTACAATGAATGGAGGATTCACAACAGAAAAGTTAGTACTTCCAAATGATCATGCACACATTACCCTTGCTCTATTCTTCATCTTCCTGGCCAATGCTTCTTTGAGCTTCACAATCACTTACTACAGGGAACTTGGTCTTGTATTTCTTCTTCATGTTGATTATAGGTTTATAGTGGAGTGATAAAGAGAGGAAAGAAGAATGAAAAGGAGGCGGACCAAAAACAAATTTATGTGAACGTGACGTTAATCGGAGTTTCTGGCTTGTACGATGATCTTTCAATGCCGTTGACACACTCACTTGATGCATTGCAAGGCTACAAAAATCATAGTTGCATCAATGGCAACTTCCACTACTCAGCTTAAACATCTGCTATTACGATTAAGCTCTGTAGTGACCAATTTGACAAGCATACACAGTCTAAGAGACAGATCAAAGCAAAAATATTTCAAACTCCGATAGAGTATAGCAAAAATGATGCCTTCAAGCGGAATCGAACCGCTGACCTTCTGCTTACTAGGCAGACGCTCTGCCAACTGAGCCATGAAGGCAGAAACTGACAAAAAATTTAAGCGGTGCTATATAAAGCTTAACGTCGGAGTTTAAAATGTTTTTATAGGAAGAAAGAGGTGTTCTAGGCGTGGAGAGAAGTAAAAGTAATATGGAAAAGGTGCTACATTGCTTTATGGGTAAAACCGGTGCCCACTGTTATTTTTTGAAGGTGCCATCATGATTGCATTGCCATTAAAACTACTCTTTTGTATTTTTTGGAGGTTCAAACTCCGCATGAGGAAAAGGACAGACCATCCCCCTTCCATTAAAAAGTTTCACCTTTCTTGAACACAGTTTTTCTTGTTAATGGAATAAACAACCCACCTTCAAATTTGACATATCAACAGAGGTGCATTTCATCTATCGACTGATATCAAGAAAGCCTAGTTTACGTGGACGAATTTCTGTTTATGATATCACTCCAATCAATCGCTTTTTTGAGTCTTCTTGTAGCGTTCACGGACGCATACAACATAAAAGTGTGTCGTTTTTGGTATCCATTGATAGGTATGCATTGCATTGTGGTGCCTGTAGAATTTGAAGGTGGGTTATTTATTTCCGTTTTGAGGAATAAGCAACTCTTCACACAAAAATTTTCAAACCGGAAATCGAAAAGATTTCTAAAAAAGTCAAAAGCCGCCCACTTTATTTCAAACCCCCGCCGTTTTTTCAAACACTTGTGTGGTCATGACTTTGTCAGAGCTCAAGAGGACAGGAAGACAACATAAAAAAAAAAAA
>LT554468.1:32081-43081 GCA_900079185.1 Absidia glauca
TCAGTTGACATCCCATACGATCTCTTCAGAAAAAAAGGAGCAGTGATGCAAAAGGTATATGCTAGCCAAGGTGAGATAAAGATAAACCGATGGTGAGAAGGAGAGAGTTACCCAGTGTTCGTCGTATAAGGTCACTCACTGTATAGAGGGCGAGTCGTCCGTGGTGCGGTGTCAATGTCGATGGTAAGAAAAAAAGGGATGAAGAAGCAAAGAAGAAGCAAAGCAATGGGCTGACGGAAAAAAAGTGGTCCTTTGTAGCCAAAGCGGAGTTGAAAACCAATGGGTTAAAGAATTTGATTGTGGTCGGGATATCAAAATTTTTCAATTTTGGACATTGAAATAGTGTCAGGATAAAGGTGAGTTCGCTTGGCAACAAAAAGGATGATGATGATGATGCACCAAAAGATTCATTGTAATTAAGGGTTCGTTTCATAAGGGACATCACAAGAGCATACAAAAGATGGTCGTCTGCTTTAAAAGAAAGATAGAAAGGAAGATTTAATGATTTCTGAAGAGAAGAGAGGAAAAGACAAGGATGTCCAAATCGGGAAAGTCCCTTTTGTTGTTACTTTTTGATGAACAAAGATTGGTTCCCTCTTGATTGTTGTTAAGGATTACATGTATTTCTATGGCAGGAGCTCCTCACGTGGTCTAATCAAACTTTGTCTCCTTCTTTTTCTAAATTCCAAAGTTGATATCTTTTTCAATTCCGTTCCTTTCCTCTCTTCTTTTCCTTTTCATTTCATCATACATACCTTTGAGTGTAACCACTTACTTCTCTTAAGAATGACCATCCAACTTGAAACGATGACAATGCCATATATGAACAGAATACAGCAAAAACAGTCCTCCAACCCTATCGATAGCAACAGGAGCAATGATAGCAGCATGATTGGCAGCAGCAGCAGCAGCAGTAATACAACTGTGGATAGTGGAAAGAGCATCAGTGACGACAAATCTCCTTTTTTTCCTGTCGAGCAATTCAAACCACTCCCAAGCATCCTTGTTGGTAAGGAATCGGAATTTGAAATTGACGATGGGCACTCAATTTTCCTCGACGGAGTTTAGACTTTTTTGCTTTAACCATCTGCGATTTCTTGCCGATGAGGCCTATCGAACAAAGAACCGCTCCCGAGCTGATGTATTTCATTCAAAAAATTACATTTCATGCTAGGATATCTTGCCATATTGCCGTTGTCGCACTGATTTACATTGAAAGATGTAAATCTGCTCTCCCAAAGAACGCAATTGGTGATCAAGGTAGATAAAAGTACAATGGGGCTATCACTTGATCATCGTCCATCAGTCAGTCACCTTGCCCAACGCATCTAATCTATATCATTCTCCTATATGTAGATACTGCCCATCGGATTCTAATTGCCTCATTGTTGATAGCCTCCAAGTACTTACATGGCACCAAATGGGGATCTAGTCAACAACTAGAAGCTGATGGGCCTCATGATATGGCAGATGAAGATAGACCGCACTGGCTCACCAATCAAAGGATGTCAAGATTATGTGGAAATATGTACACCAATCAACAGATCAATGAGCTAGAGCGATCATTTCTGAGTCTAATACAGTATCAATGCTGGGTGGATGACATGCAAGTGCAAGATTACTTGGTCAAACATCGACAAGAGTTGTTACTTTGAAGAAAAGGCCGGTTCCTGATTATGCAAATTGTAAACTCCGCTCACCTTGGATTTTCGAGCTCCCTAAAAGATCGACCTTTCCTTTATCTCTCCTTGTCCATGATAGATATCATATCATACCCATTTCGTCCCTCCCCCTACATGGTGAAAGTTACCATTAATAGAGTCACTTTATTGTATACATACCAGATCATCATTCATTTGCCAATCCACTTAATACACACAAATCCAATCACTTGTCAACTTTTTTTCCCTGATACCCTCTCTTTTTTTTCTCTTATGTATGACTAATTGACATAAGCTTTCTGTTTAGGCTAATGATCATGCGCTTGCCTTGAATGCTTCATGACTTTTGAGTTTTATTCCGTTGATCATATGCTTCCTTGCTCTTATTTGGCTTATCAAGTGCCTTCGGGGGATGAGCAATCACACCTGTGTACATTCAAATACATGTCCTATTGTCATTCCTCCAGGTATCATATGTATGCGCACGGATTTAGGTGTCACTCCTTTATTGACTGTGATACGAGCGCTGATAGGCCACGTGTAATAGGTAATCCATTATGCATCATAACTAGGCCACGTTCTAGGAAAGAATCAAAGTATACAATAGACGAGGAGGAAAGGGATAGGGCAGGTTGTCATATGCATCTCTGCATTGAGTCATTACTATGCCACAGTTACTAGGCCACATTCAAACTCCGACCCAGCCCGAAGAAAAAAGTCAGCTCACCCACTAAAGACCCTATATAAACTTGATCCCTTCTATGGCCCGCCGAGCATTTGGCACTGGAAGATACTATCTGCATTATTCATCATTCAACATGTTCATATTCATCCCTTTGCTCCCACACTAACTTCCTATAGGCCATCCTACACCAAAATCATGTGCCCTTTTCGTTGGCCACAAATGAAAGGCCAAGTGTTAGTGTCTGAGTTAGAGACTATAGAGCTGCTGTTTTCCTATGCGGGGATTCTACAAAGGAGTGCTACCTGATGATGTAAAAATGAGGTAGGAAGACTTTCTTATTCCTGGTACTGTGGGTATGGCTGATCCAAGAGATTGATAGGGTAAAAGGTATTAAAAGTGCTTGGCGAGATGATTGGCCAAGTATTTAAACGCCGCCACCGACTGGCCCAGCCAACAAAAACGGAATGTGAAAAAAACCCAAAAACCTTTTTTATCCCTCCACTCTTCACTTTTTCTTCTTTGTCCCTTTATCTCTCCACTCTTTTCCACTTTTTACCTTCGTCTTTCTACTGTTTATCCGTCCTCCTCTCCTCATCTTCTCCATACATTACGAATAGAAAGAACACTATGTCTGATACAAACCCTTCCATTGATTCACCTCTGAATCATGAAGATGCAAATGCAAACAACAATAACAACAACAATAGCCAAGGCCTTCCTATACGATCTACCCAGCAACTACCTTTTCAGTTCGATCTATCCTTTTTGCCGAAACTCGACCAGCTTTTACCTGAAAACCCACTATTCTTTATGCAACAGCATTTCCAACAGCAACAACAACAGCAACAACAGCAACAGCAACAGCAAGTACAGCACCAACATCAGCATCAGCATCAACACCACCCACCATTAGAGGATCAACCCATGAAAGACATCACCACGGTATCTGGACTTGGCGAATCCTCGTCAGGGACTCATCCCCCTCATCCACTCATGCCCTCCTTTGATCAATCTGCCAACAATGGATCAGAAGCTAATCAAAGCATTTGGTCTGGTTTCAATAACGTAAGTAGTTCGCATAAGAACGCCTTTTACTACTGGTGACAAGTGACAAGACTGACCTCATATAAAATACTCACTTCTTCTTCTTATCATACAACGCAATGACACGATATTGACTATCAGTTCTTCTCCAACGTGGCCCACAATCCTTTCCCACAGTCAATACCGAACTTGGCGAAGAATGTGTCTGAATACTTCTCCAATTACCAACTCTTCAGCTCCATGTAAGTGAGAAATTGATACTCACAATTGCTCGTTTGCTAACCAGTGGACTTATCCTATCGCTATGTCTTGAACGACTGTATAGAAACCCTCAATCAGAGACTGATCCACAAGGCTCAGCACAAATCCAATCATCTGCTCCTGGTATCAAGTACGAGTCTTTAGTGGATGGGACATTCAAACCGCCTAGCATGAATTCTCAAGGGTAAGACAGATCAGGTCAAAACATGAAGGTGGTCGGATGCTTTGATATGCTAATCTTTATTTGTTTGTTTCTCAACATCCAAAGGATGCAAATTCGGGTCCTTGGCGTTCCTCAAACTGGGGCCAAATCCAGAGTGGAAACACAAATCAAGCTATGTATACAACTAGTGACCGACGACGGCGACAAGGCCCAGCAATGGTCTCATCTGAAACTTCCGGAACACATGGTGGCCAAAGATAAGCTTAAACGACAGCAGCAAATCACCGTGAATACCGACAACAATGGCTCTATCACAAGTGTGAATGGACTGGACAATACCAACTTACCCGTCAAGGCTGAAAAGATGCTTTTTCTCAGTGCTCGTGTCATCTGCGCAAGCGATCCCGCTAGAAAGGTGGTAACATGCCTTGGCTGCATCCAACGTGAAGTAAGTCATCAACTGAAAATGAAGAGTGAAAATGCCATGAACTAATGTATTGTACATCTCTCTTAGCGCAAACGATCACAACGCCGGAAAGAAAACAAGGTCAAGACCGAAAACGACGACGAAAAACGATCGGAAGACGAACAATCCTTGGCACTCGAAGAACAAAAGGTTTTGCTATTCAACTGCTCCGAAATCGTCGATTTTAGCTCGGGCGATACGATCTTACCTACTCGAATTACATGCTACTGTCGCCATCACAACGAACGCTTGGGCTTTTGGTAAGACCACAAACAAATGCATGTGGGTTTTCTGGTTACATTTCATTAAACTCTAATAACCTTTGACTCTTCTCAGTATCTACTTTGAAATGCAGGATCACACAGGCAAACCCGTAGCAACTGGAATGTCACCACCCATTATGATCACCGACGACCACAAATCAAGCAAGATCAAGGCTGGAAGAAAGCGACCTCGAACCGATTTAGACAAGCCTATCAGCACTCAAGCTATCCTATCAGCAAACTCATTCCCGTTTGCCCCCGCTAACAGTAGTAACGGCAACAATAACAACAATAGCGGTAATGCAGTCTCACCATCACCATCATCATCAAATACGTCGCCAGCTTCTGCCGCCCAATCGTTTTTACCATTCAACACTTTTCCTGATACCCCATTCAACAATAACAACAACTCTGCACATTCTATATCTCAGCACCATAATGCGGGAACGAATGGAGCGTCTACAGCATCAACATCAGCATCATCGTCACCAAACGACACAGCATTAACGAACCATCACCAGCATCATCCTAGTCAGATCATCAAGAGTGAACCTATGCAATTGGACCAAAACATTCTCAACTCATTGGCGGCGGTGACAGCAGCGTCAAGAGGATCACCCAACAACAACCATGGAAGCGGAAAACTTATCCCGTCATCAACGACACAAGCCAAAGGCGCACTGGTGACTGAACGACCGCAAATGCAACGAATGATCCCGAATGAAGGACCTATGGACGGTGGCATTGAAGTGACGATTCTTGGCTCCGGGTTCCGCCCTGGACTCACTTGCATGTTTGGCGATGTGGCGGCAACGAATACTCACTACTGGTCACCTAACACTTTGGTATGTATTCTTCCTCCAGCAACTGAACCTGGCGCGGTGGTTGTGTCATTCAAGGAATTCCCGGTGGTGGCCGATAGTCAGGACCTGACTCTTTTTACCTACTGCAACGAAAATGACCGGGCTCTGATGGAATTGGCATTACAGGTGGTGGGGCTGAAAATGACGGGCAAGGTTGAAGATGCTAGGGATATTGCTATGCGTATTGTCGAAGGGAATGGAAATCAGGTGGTGGGTGATACCAGCCGCCAACGCCGCCAGCCTCAGCAACGACCGTTACATCAACAACACCATTTATCACTGACGTCGCTGCCCAACGTAGACGAATCCGTCCCTCCTCCGTCCCTACTACCAACACAACATCAACTGGCAACATCGCTACGGTCGCTACCCTCAGTGGATGCCATCAAGCAGTTATTGGATGATCGGGCATCAGCAAGTCAAAACAAGCTTTGCTTCGACTGGCCACTGATACAAATGTTGGACGCTCCTAGCCCTTGGTCTGAATGACGTTTTATGTATGTAATAGCTTAGATAATTAGATAGCTTATCTGTTTTACTTTGACAAGGGGGATCATCCCCTCTTACAACTCCCCTCCCACTCCTTTTCATGCCTACATATATACATAGTTCCCCTTCTTCCCAACTTATTATATATACTCTCCAAATAAAAAAACGATTCCCTTTCTGTCTCAATGGTTCCAACAGGCACTGTGCTATGTGGTTACTGAACGTAGCTCACAGCGGTTTCAAACTCCGATTCTGGCCATAAGAATCTCCTTTTCCTGCCAAACGTTTTTCTTTTTGCTTCTCCTTTGCTTCTTCATCACTTTTTTATTTCCATCGACATTAACACTGCATCACGAACGACTCAACCTCTTTACAACGACTCTTGACGAGCGCATGGTAACTCTCCCCTTCCCAGCATCTTGTTGATCTTTTGCTCACCTGGCTACCATTTACCTTTTTCAGCATTGCCCTTTTTTTTCATATAGATTCACCAGGTTGTCAACGGATATAGACTCTCTGGCAGCAGGATTGGGTGGACATGTACTTAGGTTAGGGATTGGGCTCAAGGGATTACGAAAAACATGGGAAATTCCTCGCAATATTGTAGATTTTAAAGCCGTTGCACTGATAAACATCACTACTGGTTTGCCTTTGCCCACTACCACTGACACTTTTGCGTTGCCGGTTGGCTCTCCTCTCCTTCATTCTCTTGGTCATGGCGCTAGGTTTAGACAATCCAAGTCCTGCACATACCTTCGCAGCCCTTCCCCCCTCCATGTAGCTCAGAAATAGTCTTAATCACTGAATAAAAACTTACTTGAAACCATCTCCATGATTACCGTCTTGATTCCTAGGGCCAAACTTGAGCGAAGGGACCGGGATTCCGCTGTTGTTGCTCTAATTTGACTTGCATTGTGCTTACAGTAATAAATTCACTTTTCGGCTGATCAATTTGCCTTTTAAACTTTGTCTACGCAAGCACTATGTATTACTGGCATCCTCCAGATCAGAAAACCAAAAAAGTTGCCAAATTTTCAAAACGCAACTTTTGGAGAAAAACGATGGACCATCACCCATGAAAAGTGTCACTTTTTGTTGAACATGGATGTTCTCATGAAAGCGATAACAAACCACACCTCAAATTTTACATGAAGAAAAAAGTACTCCCTATCTACCGAATGATGTCAAGGATGTTGGGTTTTGGTAGACGAATAACTGACTTTGGGGCATCTGGGGTCAATCGCTGTTTTAGGGCTTCGTGGAGTGTTTCAAGAAGCATATAACACAGGTACCACTCAATCTTGGTATCTTTCGATAGATATGCATTTTGTTTTGTTCCATGTGAAATTTAAAGATGGGTTATCCATCTCACTTTTGAGAAACAGGACAGCTCATCACACAGATCTTCAACAGTAAATTGTAAATTTTTTGAAAAGGTCAAATGTTCAAACGCCGCTCGCCCGCCCACATTATTTTCCCCAACTTTTTCAAACTCCCGAATGCATAGCAATCGGTCAAGACTTGGCACACCAGTGCAAGTCAGAGTTTCCAAGATGGCCGAAACATGATCAAAACAGAAAAGTCAAGGAGATGATGCAAAGTAGGTTTTATTCAGTGATTGAGACTATGGTTAAACTACATGTAGGACTTGCCAAGGAATGACTGACTAATCTAGTGCAATGAGCTACAATTGAAGAGGGGATGTAGCAGTGTTCAAAGAAAGTGAGTCGAGTACCAGGTTTTTTTGGAAGTACAGTGGTTGGACGATCTACAGTGGAAAAGTGAGTGCACCTAAAAACATTGTGATGGTCTTCCATGTTTTTCGTAACCCCTTGAGGCCAACCCTTACTCTAAATACATGTCCACCCAGTCCTGCTTCCAGAAGTCCTATATCCGTTGCCATCCTGTTGAATCTACCAAGGAAAAAAAGTACAAAGCTGCAAAAGATAAACGTTAGCCACGGTGAGCAAAAGATTAACAAGATGGTGAGGAGGGGAGAGTTACCATGCATTCGTCGTTAGGAGTCGTTGTATAGAGGGCGATTTGTTGGCGGTGCAGTGTTAATGTTGATGAAAAGAAAAAAGTGATGAAGGAGCAAAGAAGAAGCAGAGAAATGATCGACAGGGGAGAGATTCTTATAGCCAGAAGCGGAGTTTGAAAATCAGAAGGTTGACAGTGGCCCACCCTGTCTTCCCAAGGGCCGCAAGTGTGTGAATAGGTTCCTTATGCTCACTTTTAACTACAGAGCCAACATGATCCTTATTCGGATCAGACACTCAGTGAATGGGAAAGAACGCATTGCCATAATTTGCAGTTATTAAATAGTGTGACGACATTTTGAGCGCATATAGAAGGAGCAAAATCAAAACAAAAAAATATTTCAACTCCCTCTTCCCTTTAACTTTTTTAAATGGTGCTGCCCAATTCTATGTCTCCAGAGCCTCATAATAGCGACCACCTTGAAGATAAAGTAGAGAAGGAATCCAACGATCCCGTGGATAAAGAAATGTTACCGGCGTCAAATGGCATTCAACATCAAGACGACTCTGCTCCTGATTCTTCCGGCCACCAACCCGACAAGGACCATGGGGACATTGACAACAATGACGATGACGATGATGACGACGACGACGATGAAGACAACGATTACGACGCTAATGCCGATGACGACGCTATTGACGACGACGACGATGACGACGATGACGACGATGGCGACAATGACGACTATGTGGAAGGTGACACTGACGATTCAAGTAAAGAAGATGAAGAATCCTCTTTGGACGCGGGTGAGGGCCATGGTATCAACAACAAGACCAATGCGACTTGGAAAGAATCAGATCTGAACATGGATTCGGAGCGTGCTCAACTATTGAATACACCAGCGCCTGACGATAATGAAGTCGAGAAACGACAATCACCAGCCCCGACCGAAGCGATTATCAGCGACAATATCTCACAAGTGCATGATCAACAGAAGCCGATATCCGAAAGAAAGCGCAAATTATACAAGTTGCTGGGCCCAATACCAACCAACTTGTCAGAACGACCGAAAAAATCAGTATCTTATGCACCGGAGACTACCGATGGATCCTCAGAGGCTGAACCTACAGAAGGACAACGTGAAGGCGGTGGTGTTGGTGTTGGTCGTGGTCGTGGTCGTGGCCGTGGACGTGGACGTGGACGGGGCCGTGGTGCTGGTGCTGGTGCTGGTCGTGGTGCTGGTGCTGGTGTTGGTCGTGGCCGTGGTCGTGGTGGTGGCCGTGGTCGGGGCAATGGACGAGGCAAAATATCAGTTGATCGTGTAACTTCCGACTCCGACTCCGACGATGACGGCGAAACCTATGAAGTGGAAGCTATTCGGTCCCATCAAACCTATAGGGTAAGGCCCAAGGAATGAATTGTAATGCTATACTCATGACTAACTACAACATTGGTCTTACTGACAATCAGCGGAATGTGCTACG
Source organism: Absidia glauca (assembly GCA_900079185.1). Classification (NCBI taxonomy): domain Eukaryota; kingdom Fungi; phylum Mucoromycota; class Mucoromycetes; order Mucorales; family Cunninghamellaceae; genus Absidia; species Absidia glauca. Next base: position 41,441 of record LT554468.1, read on the forward strand.
ATATGAAGTCAAATGGAAAGGGTACCCTGAATCCGACAATACAAAAGAGCCCGCGAACCAATTCCACGAGTAAGTCAAAATGCAAATTGTGTAGAACGAAAAGATGGCTAAATACTTGGATTATGTATAGAGATTGTCGGGAGATGGTTCTTCAGTATTGGCGATCACTTCCCAGCGACATTGTACGACCGGTGAACGTCCCACAAGAACTTCAAGGACCCACTCAAATGATCAGACCTGACGATTCTTCAACGTACGACGCAAAACGACAAAGGCTGCAATCATCAACAGACGGTGTTTTTTGGAATATACCGAACGTAATCGACCCAAGCCTATCACCCTCACCATTACCGCATGCCTCATCATTTTCAGTGCCAAAACCAACAACCGGACTACCAGCAACTAACAATCATCGCACCACTTCCATGGACGCTTCTGATGATAACCACTTCGATGACGAATTTGACGACGACTATGACTTTTTGACGGATATCAGTGACGAATACCGGCCTGAAAATGTAATTGACGACTTACACGAAATGGATTTGGACAACGATAACGCCAATAGGAGCAGCCGCAAGGACGATAGGGAGACGGAGAACGAATTTTGGAACGGCAGCAACATCGACAAGAACGACAGGAGCAACAAAACCGTCCCATCATCATCATCACACCCTGATTTGGACGACGCCGACATGTTTGGTGTACCAAACCAAGCTGTACCAAGATCGCCCAAGAAACCCAAGGCAAAAAACGACCGGAAAACGACCGCCCCCTCGACACCCACAGCCACGGCCACCCCCAAACTCACCACCCATAACACATACATCGATATAGCCCGGCAAAAAGCAATCACCCAAAACACCGTTGCTGCAAACTACAAGAACGATGGATTCGAGCTAGCTTATTCTAAACACCTTCGCGCAACGGCAAAAGTGCTGGATTGGTCCAAGGACTTCACCATTCGAAACATTCTGCCCGCCAAAAATGACCACACACAACTTTTGGCTTATCTTGTCTGGTAAGGATCCTTGAAAAGCAAATCAGAGAAACGGCCACGTACTTATCGCTGCTTGATTATTAGGCCAAATGATCTGAAAACGGTCCACGTTATTCAAGAACTGCATGACAAATGCCCGAAAAAGGTAAATAGACAATCTGCCCTGGATGATCTTGGCTACAAGGAAGTATTGCTTCTCTAATTTCTTTCTTTCTTCTTCTCCTTTGTCCATAGTTATGCATGTACTACGAAGACAGGATCCAATACAATTAGTGCTATATCTTACCATATCAACCTTTGCTTATTAGTTAGTCTATATCGAATAAAGAAGATTTACCGCATTAGCTGTTTGACATATTTAGGCTGAAGCTTCATCAGTGATTGTCGCATAGGGCGTGCGCTCGATAGGTGATGGTCTTTGTGTGTTTTGAACCTTTGTCTACTTGCGCTACATTCTACAATTGGAGTTTACCATACATCTTTGACAGTGCTGTGACCAAAGTGTCACTTGGGATGTAGCCAGCTCGCATTGTGGATCGAACAATGATTTTGTGGGGAGAGGGGGAAGTTGGCGGGGTTTGAAAAAAGTCTGTCGACACAAGCGTAACAGGCCGCTCTTGCGCAAACTTTTTTTTTTTTTT
>LT554468.1:57642-69387 GCA_900079185.1 Absidia glauca
CATTGCTCAGATTGACGTTTGTATGGGCGGACGGGTCGCCGAGGAAATGATCTTTGGGGAAGACAATGTCACCAGCGGCGCTCATAGCGACATACGAAAGGCAACAGAAGTCGCTCGGCGCATGGTACGGAATCTTGGAATGGACGATAAAGTGGGGCCTGTCAACTATAGCGACGAAGATATGTATCAACTCAGCACTGAAACCAAAGTCCTGATTGAAAATGCCATTAAGGGTCTAGTGATGGTAAGAAAAAAAGGGGGGGGGCGGGATTGGTGCAAAACAGGGGTCTCATCTGATTGGCTGCATAGGATGCGGAGAAACGTGCGATTGCCATCTTGACCACACATAATGAAGAATTACACAGGTTGGCCAAAGCTCTGGTGGAATACGAAACGCTTACTCAGGAAGAAATCATCAACGTCATTCAAGGCAAGCCGATCCAGAGGAAACCTTGAAGAGGGCCAAGTAGATTGATTGTTTAGTTTTAGTAATGACTGATTCTTGTACCAGTTTAATAAAGATTGATGGTGAATGTGATTGAAGGTTTGAAGACAAAAGTGACAGGGGTAACACAAACCGCCTTTTTGATTTGGTAGTTTTGGTTGATTTGGTGGTTTTGGTTGCACTTATGATGGTAATGCTTAATGTACGCAGCGTCCAGGTGCTCAGTGTTGAGGTATTTTGGAAACTTTGGGTGATATCACATATACAATGCTTGGTCTGGCATCACGAGATGTCTATTATCGTAAAACTCAGTAACTAAGGGAGGTTATGTCGTACAGAAAAAGGGATAAGGTACAAAGGACCGCGACAAATCAAAACGATCATCAACAGTTTCGAACTCCGGTCATTTCTTCTGATGAGCACCAAGATCTCCTTTTTTTGGGATAGCTCAGGCTCCCAATGTGACCTCAATCACACTCTTTACACAAACATACATACACAGGCTACTAGAGAAACAATGATACGTTTGGGTAAAGATGGGATAGAGGCAATGGGTAAAAAGCTCATACCTGCTCGATACCAACAACCTTGATATAGCGGGGGCTGAAAAGAACAAGATCCTGTACTGTCATTGGCCTCATAGTCGGAGCTGGAAATCCTGTGACATGTTTGTTTTTGTGGGATTTCGATTGATCTCCAGCATCTTTTTTTTTTTCTTTCTCAATTCTTTCTTCTTCTTCTTTTGTAAACCTTAGTTTGAAAAAGCCTAAACATTGGTTGAACCAAGTACACTAGTTGTTTATCATTTTGGTCCATTCGATGAAGGTTGTATCGCTTATAAACTTGGTGGTGCTCCTTGGTGTAGCTCAAAGAGTCAATGCGTTGCCTATCTTTGAAATCCGTAAGTGTCGATTGTTATAGTAAAGAGTTCTCTCTTGATCACTCATGCTCTCTCTCTTTGTCTTTAGCCAATGATTATGATAGATATGGCAAGCAATGTCCTTTGAAAGCTCAATACGACTTGGCCTGTCCGACATTGTGTGTTACTGATCATAGTCTCTGTCCTGCTTCTCTTGCCCCTACCTGTCCGAGTGGTGAACAGTTTTGTGGCGACGGCACTTGTCAGACATCCTGCGACGGCATTGACAACCTCTGTAGCTGTGGCGACGCTTCCGTACCAACAACCTATGTACCATGCGCTGCTGGCCAGCAAGTCAACATCACCCACTTCGATCCCCGTAACGCCGAAGCTCAGACCCAAGAAACGTGTGCGGCTGCTGTGAATGTAACTCAAGCTGGTACTTATCCTGTTTACGACCATCCTGCTGTTTGGGTAACCTGCCCTGTCGTGGTGCCTTTCTTCACTTGGCGCGAACCTATGTGGATTGCCGTTTGGACCTATACCGCTCTTCAAGCCTTTATCCTGGTGGCCTGGCATCTGTACAAGACCGCTCGTGAATATCCTTTCAAACGGGCATTGGCGGCTGCTTCTGCTGGCTCATCTTTGAAGGGCTCGTCCTCGTCCTCCTCGTCCCTTGGCAAGAGTGGTCTCAACAGCAAAGATGGTCTTGGTGGTGACGGGAATGTCGACAAAGCCAACAACGTAAACGAAAAGGCCATGATGAATGAATTGACCGCCACGAACGAAAAGTCAAGTGTCAAGGACAACAAGGGTGCCAACAAGACGACAAGCGACTCATCAAGCGAAGCGACTTCTCTCCGGGATTCTGAACGATTGCGATTCCGTGGCTTCAAGAATGATTACTTTGGTTTCTTTACCTTTGGCTCTGTCGTCATAACAACCATGCTGTTTATCGTCTTTTTGGCTTGTATCGTCAGTGACAACTGTAAGTCATATAATCACAAATCACAAAAGCTCTTCTAACTCTTTCTTTTCTTCTTTAAAGATGGGACATTTGGTGGCGCTGAACTATTTGTCTTCTTGAACGGTGATCTCTCTTCTCAAATCTACTGTGTAGTGTGGCATGTGTCTGGTACTTGGTTTGCCATCCTCCTGATCACTCAACAACGCCTTCGCAACTACTTCCGTATCGAATCGTATGCTCACAACAGCCCTCACATTCAAGTCGAACGAAAACAAGAACCTCTTATCTTTTTGGATGATGGCAGCAAATGGTTATCTCGTTTCCGGGAAGCTGAATCAGCCTTTATTCAACGCTTTGGGTAAGTAACAACGAGGCAGAAAGACAAAAAAAGACACCGTCCACTGATCTAACCGTTTATTGTTCTCTGGTGATAAAATACATAGCTGGAACATCATGGTGACGACCATTCCTGTGAAGAAGACAACCAACAATGTGCGGTATTTCGAATATCAATGCATGCGATACGTCTACAATGCTCAAAAGTCCCGATTTGAACCTTACGAATTCGATCTTGGATCTACGAACCGCCAGCTCCAGGGCTGGGCTGAAGGTGTCACCTCTGAAGAAGCTTTCCAGCGCTTGGAACTCCTTGGTCCCAACTTGATTCGGGTGGAAGTCCCCAGTATTCCTCGAGCCATTATTCAAGAGTAAGTAGTCCGGATTGTGTGTATGTGTGTGCGTTTGCTTACTTTTATGTATGTGATATATAGATTTGCCTCACTTTTGTACCTGTATCAAATGATGTGCATGTGGGTGTGGTAGTAAGTATCTTGAATCCAATTTGACGAAATGGTGCTGTAATTATTGTGTAGCGTCACCTAATCATATCATCACCCTCTTCTTTTGGAACGGTATAGTTACTTCAAGTATTATCAAATGGGGCTTGTCCAAACTTGCATCATCCTCCTATCTGCCTTTATCCGGGTGTTCTTGCGTCTGCGTGGTGAATACCATATTCGGGATATGGCGGAACAAAAGACGATTGTCCGTGTGTATCGTGATGGTGAATGGCTGGCCAACGTCTCTAGTGGTGACATCATTCCTGGCGACATTTTTGAAGTAGAAGAACAATCTCACGTGCCTTGCGATGCGGTGATTCTCTCGGGTGATGTTGTGGTGAACGAATCCTCCTTGACCGGTGAAGCCATGCCTATCCGCAAGTTTGCTATCCCCAACGACGACAACAGCTACGAAATGATGGGATCCGGGAAAATCAACACTCTTTTTGCTGGTACCATTGTCGCTCAAGTCAATCTCGTAGAAACCGGTGTCGACAACAAGAAATCATCCTGTGTTTATGCTCTGGCCCTTCGTACTGGTATCTCCACTGAAAAGGGCAGCTTGATCCACAAGATCCTGTTCCCTTCCCCTGTCAGCTTTATCTTCAACGAACATCTCAAGGTGGCCATCGGTGTACTTTTGATCTGGGGTTTGGTGGCCTTCGCCTTGTCTATCTACCTTATGGGCCGTGGTAACATCACCAGTTGGTACTATGGTATCTTTGTCATGTCTCAAATCTTCTCCCCTCTGCTCCCTGCCGCCTTCACCATCAATCAAAGTGTGTGCGCTGCTCGTCTTCGTGGTAAACAAATCCTCTGTATCGACTTGCCTCGTATCAACCTGTCGGGTAAAGTGCGAATCTTCTGCTTTGACAAGACCGGGACCTTGACTCGGGAGGGCCTTGAATTCTACGGTGCTGTGGGTAAATCTGCCAACGGGGAATCCTCTGCCACTGAACGTGTTGAAGATCCTTTGGTAATGGAACCTACCCTGGCTATGGGGATTGCTACTTGCCATGCTGTCACCAAGATGAAGGACCAATTCATTGGAAACCCTGTGGATATCGAATCATTTAATGCTATGAAGTGGGAATTGTTGCCTACCTCCGACCCTATGCACTTGGATAGTCTCCTTGCTCCCTCTGCTGACCCTAATCAAGTGAATGAAGCCGTCCATGTGATCCGCCGCTTCGAATTCGTCCATGCCCGCGCCTCTCAATCTGTCGCCGTCCATGATCCTCGCACCAACCACGTCCATGTCTATCTGAAGGGCTCCTTTGAACGCATCAAGACTCTCAGCACCAAGCAGTCCATCCCCGCCGATTACGACCAAACCGCCGCCATGCATGCCAAGGAAGGTTGCTATGTACTTGCTATGTCTCATCGTGATATGGGTGTATTGGGTGAAGACGTTACTATGGAACAAATCAAGAGCATGTCTCGGGACGACCTCGAAAAGGACTGTGGCTTCCTTGGCTTTGTCTTATTCCGCAACATGTTGAAGCACGACACAACCGACGCTATTGCTGAACTCAAGGGTGGCGATACTCGTGTGGTGATGATTACCGGTGACACTGCCCTGACTGGTGTCTTTATTGCTCGTCAATGTGGTATGATCTCCGCCCACCAACGTGTGCTCTTGGGTGATTTGGTGGCAGGGAATATGGTGTGGCATGATGTGGACTCGGGTGAATATGTTGATGTTGATGCTGTCCTGGCTGATGATCCTCGTGAAGAACATGAAAAGCAAGTGGAACTGGCGATGACTGGCCGTGCTTTCGAATGGCTCTGTGCTCAAGGCTTGATGCGTCACTATCTGTTACATACCCGTGTGTTTGCTCGTATGACCCCTGGCGACAAGGTACAATGTGTGCAACTGCATATGGAAAAAGGTGTCACAGCGATGTGTGGTGATGGTGGTAACGATTGTGGTGCTCTCCGTGCTGCTCATGTTGGTCTTGCTCTCTCAGAAGCCGAAGCTTCTATCGTCTCACCCTTCAGCACTGGCAATAGGTAATATAGAGGCAATTCAGGGGTAAGACATTGGGTGACTAATCGCCTTTTCTTTTTCAGATCGATTATGCAATGTGTAGAATTGTTGCGGCAAGGACGCTCTGCTTTGGCCACAAGCTTTGCCAACTACAAGTTTTTGATCTTCTATGGTGAATGTATGGCCTTTTGGGAACTGCTCATGTTCTACTTCACTGTGATCGGACCTCAACCTATTTGGATCTCTATTGATGGTTTCACAACGACAACCATGACCTTTGCTATCACTCAGGCTCTCCCTGCCGCTAGATTGGGACCCTCAAGACCTACCGCCAAACCCTTGGGTATCGAAACTTTGGCATCCTGCCTGGGCATTGTCTTCATCAACTTTTGGTTCCTGGTTACTAGTGTAGTATGGCTCTTCCAACAAGACTGGTTCATCTGCAACGAATTCGACAGCTCAGCAATCAATTCCGCTCGCTGGTGGTTACTGGGTGACAATTATGAATCTGAAATCATTGCGTTGGTAGTGATGGCACAATTCTTCCACAACGGCGCTCTCGTCAACTTTGGCTCGGTCTTCCGTCAATCTTGGTGGCGCAACTATACCCTCGTATTCATCTGGTGCTGCTTCTTTGTCCATGTCAGTTATCTCACCTTAGCCGATCCCAACCCTTATGGTTGTATCTTCCGTATCAACTGTGGTACTGCCTCTGTCTTGGAAAACGAACTCCATTACCCTAAACCCTGGTGGAACATCGATCCCTACAATGCTCCTCTTGGCCATAATGTCTTACCCACGTGGTTTAGATGGCAACTTTGGGGCTTTATCTTGGCGAACATGGCAGCGACGGTTATTTGGGAACGTGTGGTGGTGTTAGGATTCGCACGGGCCTGGGCAATCAAGCGCTCTCAAACTCATCCCAACAAGAGCCGCGTGGTATTCAAGCTTTAGATCTCTGTACCTCCTTATTATTATAGTCTCCCATCCTTAATTTAGTGTGTATTCCCGTTTTACATAGTGTATACTTTAGTCTTTTTAGATCTCCTACTTCTTTTGAACAGCATTGTACTGTAGTCTTTGAAATAAACCTTATGCATCCTGCAAAAAGAAGAAACGTCCCAAAAAGGAAAGGGCCCTTTCACCGAGCCTAAAAAGTGTATGCATGCATGAACTTGAATACAAGAGGCATGTTGTAAAGGCTGCTATATATAACCATCCATTACTTTCTAAAACAGACCTTCCCGCTGTCCAGGGAAATTGGTATATATAGGATAGTCTGTCTGTCCCTTTTCCTTTTCTTTATTCACAAACCGTCAAATTCTACTTCTTTGACAATGCTGGCTTTCAAATATGTTGTTCTCTTCCTTACCTTTGTCATAGGTGCTATGGCCAACTGCCGACCTGCCCAGACCTCATGTGGTGGAAAGTGGGCGGCCACTGGTTACTTTGGGGATGCCATCAGGGTGGCTATGGACCAGATTCCTGACTCACTCCGCTTCACGATCCCCACCAGCGGCACATTGTGGCATCAATGCGGGCGAGTGTCTTCCACCGGCCGCCTGGTCCAATCTGCCGTCCAAGTGTTCACCCAGTGCCCTGGATGTAATTACGAAGCCTTCGGTGATGAAATCAAATGCTACGCCAATCAAGGTCTTAGGGACTGTGGCTCTAGTAATGACTGGACCGGTAAAGCTCAGATCTGCAACGAGTATTACTGTGTTCAATTGACGGCATGTCTCGATAATTAACGGCATGTCTCGACTAGTTAGGAGATGTGTTGGATTTGAAATAAAGCTTTCGACCCGTTTATACTTTGTAATACAACTTTTTTTTCTGTCTTTGTGTGTGTGTACCTGAATCGAGTGTACCTGAATTTAAAAGTCAGCTGTGCAGAAAAATGCGGGGGGAGCCTTCTGATTGGTCAGACGGTCAATGCCTGCCCTACCCATTTCGGCTGGCCTCAACACCATCACTTTTTTATTTTTCAAACAGTCTATGCATCTATGTATTCTAAATCAAAAGTGTTCAGCACCCATGTACTCTACATCAAAAGTATTCAGCACCAATGTATTCTACATCAAAAGTATCTGACATCTACAGTATGTGATTTCCATCTAAAAGAAGCTAATGCTGTGGCACTAATGCGTAAGGGTACGTAAGGGTGCGTAAAAGTCATCATGTACGAGGTGTTACTGATCGTCCCTGATTCCCTACAAGAAGAAAAAGGGAAAACGTTACTAAGAATAGGCGGCTACGCAAAAACCCCTTACCTTTACTTCGGTTCCTTGCCATTTATTGGCTTCATTTGGGTAATACTTCATGACAGGGCGGGTACGATCTGGGTCAACTGATTCACATCTATGCACCTCTGCTCTCGTGTTGGATCCATCTGTCCCCATATTTTCCTTCGTCATACAACACGGACATTTTTCACCCTTTTGGCTGTCTACGAGAATGGAGTTTTGTTGTCACTGGGTGATACAAAAGTGCTGAAACCCACAGGCAAGAAAGGCAAGAGTCGCTTAGAAGAGTACTGATGATAAAAAAAAGTCCCTTCCTTGGGTGAAATATCAAGAGAAGGCGGTAAAATTATATCATACAAGTGAACACTCTGTGGTTACACTCAGCTTACCTGTGCAGCAGCGACGAGTTGACGTTTCCACTTTTAAGGGGAGGGTGACCTTGTTCAACACCACATGTAAGGCATCAAAAGTTTTAAAGTTCAGTGGGGACAAAATGCTACAGCATTCTCAAAGGTACGAGATGTAGAATAGCAAAGGATACAGCTCAATCAACTAAGAGGAAGAGAGAAACGAACGAGCTCACTCGAGAGCGATTTCGACGGTGGGCGTTTCAAATGTACCTTTTTCAGGGGTACAGCCGCTTTTCGATGAAAAGTTTGGCTCTCAGCATTCCCATTTCATACATTCATTCACGAGGGCGGCAATTAATCAGTCAGAAAATGTTCTCACGGATATCCCATGAAAGCAAGAGCAAGTTTTTTTGCAGTTTGTTGAAAAAAAAAGTTGCCTACTGTTTTAAACCCCGCTTTGGAAAATGGATGGACCATCCCCTGTAAATAGTACCGCATTTTCTTTGACATGCATTTACTTTTAAGAGTCATAAGCAACTTTACTTCAAATTTTGCATAAAAAAAGGTGTGCTTATTATCTATCGAATGATGTAAAGAATAATGTGTTTGCTTGAGCGAATGGCTGTCTCGGGGCAGTTCGAAATGATCGCTGTTTTGGGTCTTTGTGTAGTGTCGACGGGTACATACAGCCTTGGAATAGCATGTTATCAGTATCAGTCGATAGATATTAGCTACATCTTGTTCCATGTAAAATTTGAAGGTGGATTGTCCATCGTGGATTTGAGAAATAGGGCAACTCTTTACAAAAAAGTTCGAGTTGAAACCCGAAATGGTTCCAAAAATTTACAAAATTTACAGACTCCGCCATTTGGACATATGCGCCGAATTTTCTCCTCCGGCATTTCTACGGTCCTTCTTCCCTTCCTCATCACTTCTACCTTTCCATTGGCATTGACAAGACACCACCTTTGGCTCGGTTTATATGAAACGACCTTGGGCGACGGACGCATGGTAAATCTACCGTCTTCAGCATCTCGTTCATATTTCTCTTACCATGACTAACAATAACATTTATCCTCATTCCTCTCCTTTTTCTTGGTAGATTCAAAAAGAATGGCAACGGATGTAGGCTCTCTGGTAACAGGACTGGATGGACGTATGGTTAGATTAGGGATTGGACGCAAGGGATTAGGAAAACATGGAGAAAACCTCGCTCTTTCTTTTAGGTGCACACCCACTCCATTGTAGATTCTGTAGCCATTGAACTGCTAAGCATCACTCCTCCATTTGCTCACTTCCTTTGGACACTATCACTAACACTTTTGGCACCGCTGGACCGATTCCCACCTTCTTCTTTCTCTGGCTCATTACACTAGAATAGTCACTCCATGGCAAATCCTGTGCATACCTTCGTAGCCTCCCCCCATATAGCTTTAACATAGTCTCATTCATTCAATAAAATCTACTTTGATCCATCTCCATGGCTTTTCTCCTCGTCCTCTCATCATTTGTTTTGCTTGCTCGGTCAAAAAGTAAGATTGGAAACTCCGACACCTGTTTTGCACTCGACTCCTTTCTGCATAAGCTCTTGTCACCTTAAAATCTTTGATAGATACTGGTACAAATTATCCAGTGCGCCTAGTCTTCACCCTTTTTCGTAGCGATCCCCGATGAGAAAAGCAAAACGACTTTGTCAGCATAACTTTTCACATCAGTGTGAGATCGTCCATTGGAAACTGATAACACTTTGACAGTTATCCTAAGAACGATGAGCGCCCAACTTTTCATCGTCATCATCCACAGGTAATTAGGTAATCATCCCTCGTACACTCCTTAAGCATACTTGTCTTTCAAGGTATTAGTAAACGGACTGAGAGCCAATTATGCACCAGTGTTGCTAAATTAGGCAAAAAGTCTGTCCAAGACTCGTTCGTAAGGCTTGCGTGAAGTGAGGAAAATCGGAGTTTAAAAACCTAAAAGTATCGCTTTTTTCCCGCAAAACCTTTACTTTGCTTCTTCTTTGCTTCGTCATCACTTTTCATGGATCTTTTTAGCGACGACGAGCGAACGAACGACGAACGAACGAATGAACGACGAACGAACGACGAACGGACGAACGACGAATGAACGAACGGTAATGCTCCTTTTCAAAGCATGTTCATCATTTTACCATGACTAACATTTTGCCTTTTGCATCCTTCTCTTTCTTTTGCCTTTAGGTCGGCTACGACGATGACGAAAATTACGGCGACGACGATGACGATAATGACGACCCGACTACTGCTTCATGTCGCCCATTTAGGCTGTTTTAAAAATTTTCAAATGTAAAAAACATGGGGAAACCCTTGCAATTTTTTTTTCTTGTACTCACCACTTGCGTTGTAGATCCCCTAGTCATTGCACTCGTGAAGAGTACTATTTCTTTGGTTGATCCCTTTGGCCACCATCACTGATACTTTTGGTACCGCAAGCCGGCTCTCACTCACTCGTCATTCCCTATTCCCGTAGTCATTACCCTAGATTAGTCCTTCCATGAAAAGCCATGTACACACTCCCCAACATTGAACGCTAATGTAGTCCTAGTTTTGTATTTGCCAATCAATAAAACGTATCTCAAATCAGTGGTTTATGTGCATTTGGTAGCGGTAATTCAAATGCCAACAGTGGTAGGGCAAAGAAGCATGCTTGTTGGAAAGCGGAATTGATCTTTCTCAAGTTTGACCCTAAGATTGTTATAGTCACTGAATGGTGTAAAGGAATGGGGATGGTTTCAAATAGGTTTTATTGGCTGATTGATACTATGGTCGAGCTATATCTAACGGTGGGGGGGGGTTACATAGATGTATACAAGGATTGCTAAGGAATGACTAGGTAGGTGTAATGTCGCCGGGAATGAAGGAGAGATAGCTGTCCCGTAGTGCCAAAAGTGTCAGTGGTAGAAAGTGGAGGATAGTAGGCAAACGAGTAGTGATCATTGGCTAGACAATCTACTGTAGAAAAGTGAGTGCACCTAAAAAAATGCTAGGATCCCATGTTTTTCGTAATCCCTTGCGTCCAATCCCTAATCTAACCACATGTTCATCCAGTCCTGGTGCCAGAGTGCCTATATCCGTTGTAAACCCAGCCGATCTACTGAGAAAAAAAGAAGCAATGATGCAAAAGGCAATTGTCAGTCATGGTAAGACAAAAGATAAACGAGATGGTGAGAAGGAGAGAGTTACCCTGTGTTCGTCGTTCAAGATCGTTGTACACAATTTATGTCGGAGGTGAGGTCATGGGAAAGCCGATGGAAAAATAGAAAGTGGTGGGGAAGCAAAGAAGAAGCAAAGAGTAGGTGAGTGAAGAAGACCAGGACTTTTATCGCCATTGTCGGAGTTGGAAAATCAGGGGGTGCGAATCGCTCAGTGGGCTTGAGCGGATTTTGAAACTGATTAAAGGACGGCAAATGTCCCTTTTCCTTCCTTTCTTCTCTTTCTTTTACAATCCATGCTCCATGTTGGCCAATTGTAGAATCACACATATCAATCAGGTGTTGTTTATCATTTGTAGTGAATGTCAAGGCACGGTATTCAAGCTGGGGAACAGTCGAGAAGACATTCAACGACAGACCATATCACCATACGACCTTCCTGATGCAGTACAACGACAACAGCAGCAAACGGAAATGAAACGAGAAGCCTTTCGAGTCAGCAACAACTTTTTTTGTAACCAATGTATGAAATTGTCCGAATGCAAACGACGATTTACCTTGAAACTCACCATCTATTATCCGCCCGAGAGGTCTCTGAAGGATCTCCAGATGTTTGACGGACCAGCAACTCAACTTTTTGGCTGCACTGCCCAAGAGTACTTGGAGGTAAATGAACATATGATACCCGATACTCACTCACTCGCTTGAACAGTTGACTAGGAATGACGAATCACTCAACCAACGCCTGGAAGACTATCTGGTGGAAACGACGTGGAACATTGTACTTTTGCAAAGGGTAAGAGTGGGTGATTCGGCAATGATTCTAGTACCGGTCGATACAAATGCCTTTTTTTTTTTT
>LT554468.1:76249-87533 GCA_900079185.1 Absidia glauca
CCAACTGGGTAAGAGATGATAGATGAATGGAAGGAGGCCTGAATGATGAGCCTGATGATAGCTTTTTTACGATAGTATGGTGTCCATGGTTGGACCGAGGTGTTTGACTTTAAAGCCAGTGGCGACTATCGAGGAAAGGAACTGAAACCATGGCTCGTGGATGGCGTAGAAGCTGGCCAGATACAGTACGGAGGAAACTTGACGTTCATTCGTGTCTACCAAGCAGGTCATAAAGTAAGCTGGGAAAGAAGAAGAAGAGAGAAGGGAAACTCATCAGTGTCTTCTAGGTTCCATATTACCAGCCCAAGGCATGCCGTCAAATGTTTATCAACCACCTTAATCACATTCCAATGTAATTCAACTATTTATGCTTATTATCTGTTAAATAAAGGACCCTATAAAGGGTCAATCCATTCAAATCAGGGGTGAGAGTTGTCCAGATACCGAATCCTCAAATTTTCCAACTCCGCTGAGGAGGGGCATAAGTAAGGATTCCTCCGTCCCATCTATTTCTTTGCTTCTTCTTTACTTCTTCATCACTTTTTTTATTTTCCCATTCACCTTTAACGACGACGAACGATCTTTACCGACGAATGTAACCTTCAACGACAAACGCACAGTAAGTCTCCTTCCGTCAGCATCTTTGTTTACCCATTTCTAATCATGATCACTTGTATCGTTCCTTTTTCTTTTCTCCCCAGATCCGCTACGACGATGACCACGACGATAACGATCACGACGACGCCAATGACGACTCGACCACCGCTCCATGTCGCCCATAAAGGCTGTTTTTAAAATTTTCAAATGTAAAAAGCATGGGGAAACCCTTGAATTTTTTTTTCTTCATCCACTCCCTTTTTACGTTGTAGATCCCATACTTAATGCAGTGCTGAAGAGCATGACTCCTCAACAAGTTATCCAGTCTGATGCATTGCCGCATTTTGCGATGGCGGGCAAGATCTCTGACATTGTCATTACACTAGATTAGTCTTATCATTATACCCCCCCTTCTCACATAAACCTATAGCTTAGCCATAGTCCCATATCTGTATCAAACGTATCAACCAATAAAGAATAGATCACCTTTTGACTTTGCTACCTTTGCTTTCAAAAGTCTTCGTTAACAATCACTACCTGTGTTCACCATCTTCCTGTTGAGAAAACTAACGGTATCAACACTTTTCAGACTCCGCCACTGGGGAAAAGGATGTATGCTCCCCCATGAAAAGCGCCACCTTTTATTGTACAGTACATGCATTTCCTTTCAATTACAATAAACGATTGTACTTTGAATTTTACATAAAACAAGGTGTGCTTCCTATCTATCTACTTATGTGAAGGACGACGGGGTTGCTCAAATGAATCGCCGTCTCTGGGCATTTTAAAATGATCGCTGTTTTGGGTCTTTGTGCAGTATTATCAGATGCATGCAACATAGAAAAAGCTCATTGTTGGTATGGTTCCATACCATAAGCTATGTCTTGTTCCATGCGCAATTTGAAGGTAGTGTGTATATCTCTGCTTGGAGAAACAGGCCAACTCCTCACAACAAAATGGAGTTAGAAACCAAAAGTTTCCTAAAGTTGGCAAATTTTCAATGGCCGCCTTTGGCGACGTTCTTTTTTTTATAAAACTCATCGGTTTTGAACTCCCAAATTTATGGAAAGAGTTGGCGTGTTTCTCCAAACCGAGATGGATAACCCACATTCAAATTGCACATGGCACAAGATATAGATCATACCTATTGAGCTATACTAACAATAAGCTTTTTGTATGCTGTATGCATTCAGACAAGTCTGCACAAAGTCCCCAAACAGCGATCATTTTGAATTGCCCAAAGACGGCGATTCATTCCAGCAAACCCATCATACTTTACATCATTCGACAGATAGGAAGCATACCTTCCTTTGTGTTACATTTGAAGCAAGGTTGTTTATCGTTCTTGAAAGAAAATGCATGTTCAAGGAAAAGTGGCACTTTTACGGACGATCCCCCCATGAAAAAGTGGCACTTTTTTCTTATAAACGGGATCGACAACTCTACTTCAAATTTTACATATAAAGCAATGCATCTTCTATCTATTGAATGATGCATCACATGATGGATTGCTTCAACTCATTCGATGACTTTGGGGCACTCCAACCAGTCGCACTTTTTAGGCTTTCTGTAGTATTCAACGGACGCATACAACCATGGAACACCTTGTTTTTCAAAGATTTCAATAGATATGGATTGCACACTCTTTCATGTGAAATTTTAAGATGGGTTATCCATCCCAGTCTTGAGAAACAGGGCCACTCTTTATCAAAAAATTGGAGTTTAAAACCAATGAGTCAAGATTTTGAAAAAAGCCGCCACCATCCACCCCGCCTCTCGGTACTCTTCGTCAACAAAGATAAAACTTTCCCCGCATAGATCCATAACGACTGCCCATATAGATCCACAGAACGAAGCGAAAGGAAGGAGAGGAGGGGGGTGGGCAGAATCTCTTGCTTTCAGCGTTAAGGCTCCCTCCCCTTCGGAAGACATTGAAACGCCACATACCCAGTTTTAGCACTCTATACGTAGTAAGGAAAAAGAGCGTTTGTAGTCCTAACTAGTCCGTCTGCCTATGCACTCTAGATTTCAAACCCCGAGTAAGCTATTTAACTTAACTTTTTCTTTGCCCGTCCTTACTTTTGCTCCTTCTTCCCCTCGTCATTACTTTTTTGCCTCCCATTGTCATTCTCTTTACTCCACGACGACAAACGAACGAGCGAACGAGCACACGAACGAACGAACGGTAACTCTCCACTTCTCACGTTGTGTTCATCTTTTGCTTACCATTACTAACTCTTTGCCTTTTGCATCGTTCCTCTTTCTTTCAACACCAGATCGGCTACAACGATGACGACGACAATAGAGACGACGACGATGCTAATGCCGACTCCACCACTGCTTCTTGTCGCCCAAAAAGGCCCTTTTTAAAATTTTCAAATGTAAAAAACATGGGAAAACCCTTGAATTTTTTTTTTCTGGTCCAAAGTAGATTCCCTAGCCACTGTACCGATAAAGTGCACTATCCCTTGGCCCTTTCCCAACGCCTACTACTACTGATACTCTGGATACCGCTGGTGTGCTCTCCTCCTCCCTTTTCCTTGTCTCATTACACTAGATTAGTCACTCCATGACAAGCCCACTGCCACCCTCTAGGACATGTAGCATAGTCTCATTTAGTCAATAAAAAATCTACTTGTGCCCATCTCCATGACTATGTTCTTTTGCATAAGCTCCAGTGATCTTAGAGACTCTTATAAGTAGCGGTGCGCCAAGCCCTGACCTTTTTTTTATTGTCTACATACTTCGTCGCTTGACGGTGTTTAAACTACGGTGTTGACACCTTTTGGCCTAACTAGTGCCTGATACGACAGACCGCTTGGGTATTTGAAAGATAGGATAGTATAGGGGACTATAGATAGGCAATAGTTCAGGATAGGAGACTAGAGACATAGGTGATGGGATAGGATATGATGGGTGGGCGACACTATACAGGGCATACTGGCGGGGAGAGCGGCGTTTGAAAGCATAGAGCGCCCAGATGTGTCCAGGCAACGTCGTCTCCTTTTATTTTATTTCACACCCCTATCAAAACCCTTGGTAGCAATCCTCTTTGGGAGGGGAAGGAGACGTCTCCAAAGTTTTGCCCACCGAACGAAACGAGGCACCGGCGGTGGTGGGCTAGGGGTGCGACACCACTCACAGTAGGGCTCCAACACATGCATATCGCACCCAGGGCACCAATGCAGACCGGCACTACGGGGTTGGGGCGTGAATCCCGTGCGAATCACCCAAGGAAGTGGGCTTTTTTTCAAAAAGGACTCTTCTCCAGAAAAAGTCGAGAGCATGATGAGAGAGAGAGAAAAAGAGGGAGAGCAAAAGGGTTTTTTATAAAGAGGCATAGATTTGAAACACAGGCCAATTAGCCCTCAAAGTCTAAAAAAGGGGATGCCGTTTTATGCAGAGACACAGAGAGAGAGAGAGATCGTGTTTTTACTTTATTTACACACAAAAAAAGTTAAATAGACAGGGAGGGATAAACTACATACATAAATGAGCGTATTGCTAAACTAGTGTGAGGAGGACGCTTCAAAATCAATGCGTAAATGAAGTTCGCCCGAGCCAATAGGATACAAGGGCACCCATTGATCGACGCTTCGGTTCGTAGGTTGGACCAAGTCCCAGATGTTTCGTCGGAATTGGCCCAGATCGACAGCATGGCTCAGGCGGTTGTAGTCCTTCACCTTAAAGTCAAAAATGGCGGGATCCCCTGAGAGTGTTTGCGTAAACGATTCGTTCCTATAAAACATATCAATGTCATCAGATCATTTCATGACAATGGTCTCTCCCTAACTTACCATTCTGGGCGGAGGGTTTTCTTGATGACCCTGGTTTTATAGATCTGCTGGTTACCAAGTCGCACACGGATGAAGGGATCGCTTGTGCCTGACTTGTCGACGCCGCGCACGCCGCGGGCTTCCACCAACTTGATCGTCACCGTCCCTGGGACCCCCTCGTTGTTGCTGCCAGTGCCGCCATCGTCGACAGAACCCACCATGGACTGTCCGTCGTTATCGTTTTGCCAAGTGTTCACGCTGGAAGCTCGGGATCGGCCGCCCACGCTCGTTTCAAAATCTAGGGACTGCCGTTGTTGGTTATAGCCGAGTTCGCTACCGCCTAGGGAAGAAGAGAGGGAGGAGCGAGGAAGAGGCTCAGTGATGTTGCTTTGTCCATTGTCGATGTAGGTGGATGAATCGCCCAAGACCGCAGACGTGAATGCCTTTTTGTTGGCCAAAAGACGAGGATGCCATAAGAATCGGACCCGCACGCTGCCTGATACACCCGCCACACCATCCAAAGGAATATCCATATCGTGGGTCGTGAAGCTTTCCACATTGTCGCCTCGGATAGTGATACCGCCAGAGCCTACAAAAGAAGAGGTAAGAGACAAGGAGAGGGTTTGGGAGAATTGCATTACCTATGGGACTATGACCCTTGATATGATTCCAATCGAAAACTTCGATACGGAAGGAGGCTGTTACACGAGATTGCTACCGTTGAAAATGACAGGTTCGTTAACATCAGTATGGAGCCCCGCTTTTTTTTCTACTTACAATAGCAACCACAAACGATTCGTTCTTCCAGACAGGATCCAAGGTTTTCTTGACGACAGTGCTCTTGAAGAGGCGTTCACCATTCACAGTAAACACAACATAAGGATCGCTGGTGCCAGTCTTGTCCGCCGCCATCAAGTGTTGGGCGCTTAGTAGAGTCACTGTCAATTTGCCTTGGTCTATGTTGGCAGAGGGGGGTGAGTTCAAGCTTTTTTTTTTTCTTTCCCCGAATGTCTACTTACTATCCAAGCTTTCATCAGGGTTCAATACAAAGTCAGCCGATGGAATAAAGTCAAAGCTAAGACGAATAGTGCCATGGCCTTGAGCACCCATCAAATCATACCAATCACCCTCGCGGTCCCATTCATAACCATGGTCATCCTCGTTATTGCTGGCGGCTGCTTGGCGATGATAGCGCTGAATACGTCGAATGATGGTGTTTGCCGGACAGACCCAGTATCCCAATTTGCGTTCGTCTTTTTCATCCATCGAGACAGGTCGTACTTCAATGGCCACCCGAGAAAAGTCGGCTTCCTTGATGAAGACGTCGCCGGTTTCGTTGAATTCCATGTTGCGACCACGGAGCTTGGTTGTTTTAAATTGAGGGAGGAGAGAGTCCACGGCGAGTTGGCAGTAGGCATAGCCGGCACTTGGGAGCTGGACTTCATGGATCTTGATGCGGAGCACACCAGAAGTATAGGCTGTGTAATCGATCAGGTCGTCAGGGGTATACTTGATGTAAGCGCCATGAAGGTCTTTGGTGGGAAGAAGGGTGCTTTCAAGTGGTGACGCCGGGGTTGTGGTTGCCAAGGGCTGGATCTGCCTGTCGTCATGCTGAGGCACGGCCAAAAGAGGGATGAATTCGGCTCGGTAGAATAGTTCGCCTTTTGCAACCCGTCGATCGGTAGATCTAAGCTGAGCCCATCTTAACAATAAGTACATACATTAGTAAGAGGTAGGCAAAAGATAGATTGCAACTTACTTATCAGAAGGACCGCCTACAGATTCATACCATCTATCAGGGTCCACACTTTGATTGCCCACATGCTGCCGGATCATTTCCACCATGTTGATTGTCGTGATCCCCAGAGATTTATCAGGCGTGCGCGCATTCCAGTCCATGACTTCCAGCACCATGTTTTCCTTGGTCGAGTGTACAGGCACATAGAGAGTTTCGCCCCATTCAGGATTCAAGTTGTTATCCACGACCTTGGTCTGAGCACGGACTTGAGTACCAGATAAGACACGGACATAAGGATCAGACTTGCCAGAGGTGACAGCTTCCACATTACGCAGATCCTTGGCTTCCCAAAAGGTGAATCGAATCACGCCGACAGGAGGTTCTTCGTACCCACGTTGTCCTACCCGATCTGCCAACCCCGCCATCAAGACTGGCTTCCATTCCGCATTCAAGTGTATTTGACCCACTTCCTTGTCGCCAGCTTCGTTCATGAGAGTCCACCATCCTTGCTTGCTGTCTTGTAGGCGCATGATGTCCACCAGGTTCGAGGTGGCCACACCAAGCAGGGATTCTTTTTGAGCGGCATTGACTTGTCGGAGTTCCAAGCGCATAAAGACATCGGTCTTGTCCAAGATCACCAGTTCTTGAGCGTGGGCATAGTTGGGTTCGTCGGTCCGCTTGATGATGCTTGTCTTGATCTTCTCCGTTCCATTGACAATGATCCGTACGAATGTGTTGATTCTTGAGTTGCCTAGACCACGGCATCCATGGACGATCACGCGAAGAATGCCAGAGTCTATATCAAAATAAGCATTCCTTGGTGAGTCAATGCAAAAAGAAAAGATAGAATGTTTCTTACTTGATTCCACAGCAGGTTCAATGGTACCATCCAAGCGTCTGAAGGGCTTGGACACCGGCAAATAGCGGATATCAGCACGTAGATCACTGACCACTTTACCATTGTTCAAAAGAAGCAGATCCCTAAAAAAGAAGCCTGTCAGATCATCCCAAGTACTTGCTGATATACAATGTGTGTGTAGCGCAACTTACAATCCTTCTTGTTCTTTACTGTCGTCATCCATTTGTCGCAGGTCGAATTGTGCAGTGGCGAGGCGTCGATCCTTGGCGTCGGGGTTGTGGGTGCGTAGTTCCATGCAAAGTTGTGCTGAAAGATTGTTGAGTAATAAGAAGCGGGTCTCGTTCCATTGGGGTTGTAGAGTGTGTTCTTTGATGCCTGTACGGCCAAGTTCTTGGCCATTGTCCAGATAGAAGCGAATATATGGGTTCGGCACACCTTTGGTCAAATGAGCCACGTTGCGGATATTCGAGCAGGAATACACAGTGACAGCGAGGACACCGTTGGCTTGGGCTGAAGAAAGAAAGTGTGCATTAGAATTAGAAAGTGTGCATTCTTCTTTTTGACGATCCTTACTGATATCGAGTTCACCAGCCATCAGTTTTTCAACATCAATAGAGAAGGTATTGGGTGAATACAACATTGGGCCCAAGATTGCATGGACTTGTTCACGGATAAAGCTATGTAGGCCCGGGATCTAGATTAAATGATAAATGTGATGAGTGTGTGTGTTGCGATTCTTTGAGTGGGCTTACATAGTTAACATCAAAGCCGAAGGAGTCAGTACCGAGAGGCTTCAATACGTAATCAAAAGAAGGCTTCTCCAGAAAGCTAGCATCGACCATTTTTGCAAAAGGGAATCGGGCGATGAATTTGATCTTGACACGCATATGGCCACTGAAGGTAAGATCCTCGACCAAACAAGGGAAGCCGGCACCTACAGCCCTTTTACCGAATCGGATGTTGAGAGTGATACGGGGATTCACCTTGCTGTCCATTTCTTCCATTGTCAGATCCATCAGATCACTTGGCGTAAAGGACACCTTCCAATCCATACACTAAAAGCCCCGTCAAAAAGCCGGTGAGAAATCTTTGACCTTTTACTGTTCCCCCTCTTTCTTACCACAGTATCTGGATCCGTGTTGGGATAAGATTTCACACTTTCCACCCGGAACGGCTTGGTTCCCAAAGTAAACGTCGTCAGCTTGACCGAATCCACATAGCCAGGCAAATAATCATTCACATAGGTATCCAAGTTTTCCACCACCAGGGCACTGAGCACCGGTTCAAAGATCAGCCAAAACTTGTGTAAGAAGCTATTGACCCATTCCACCGGTTCTTCATCCGCCTCCAATTTGATCTTCGCCAGTTCACGTTGGATGTCGTCTCGTGCATTCGTTCTGAAGCGTCGCATGCTCGTTTGATAGTAAGTGCCTATAAGATTTAAGCTGGTCAGTCTGATCCACATGAATCGGTTTCCCCGCCCTCCCGAAATAAAGTTTAGTGCTTTTTTTTTTTACTTACCCAAAGCTAGACAGCCAACAATCACTGTTCCAAGGCTACTGTTCATCTTGGCCAACACCCAGCCCATGATCGCAGTGATGAAGATAACAAACACATTATGATACCATTCGCCATAGACGCCATTAGGGAGTAGTTCGTCCCAAAAGTCCATACCCTTGACTTGCTGATCACCCGAGGAGCCATACGTGCCCGCCTTGGTGAAAGTTTGCCAGCCTATGCGATACCATTCGGGAATACGAGAGGGAGAAGGAGAGTAGAAGGCACCTACCATTTGCAATTCTTGTTGTGTAAAGGCGTTATTGTTGGTGTTGGACGCTTCTTTAGAGGAGATACCAGGGGTTGGTTTTGAAGAAGGGATGGGATGGGCCACAGGTTTGTTTTCAGCTGCGTTGACGGATTGCACGACGGCTTCGGTTTGATGAGTAGAGAGTTCGGTCTGGACACCTTGAGGATTGGATGTGATAGCGTGAAGGTCCGGCAGTAAGTCGACAGGAAGGCTGTTTCCTTGAGAGGTGCGTTCCGTCATACCAACTGAAGAAAGTGAAGAAGAGCGACTTCGAATGTTGTTTTCAGTCAAGCCCTCATCACGAGTAGAGTCGGCTGTGTCCATGCTGGTTGTTTTGGGAAAGTGCCGCGTGACGATAAGAATGGGAGGAGAAGAGAAGGCAAGAAAGGGAAAAAGGAGAGGGCGAATAATAACAGGAAAAACGGGAGCGGGGGTTGAAATTTCTTTAATGCCCGGTGGGGATCTTTTTTTTCTCTCCGCTTTTCCTTCTTTCCTTTCTTTATCGTTGGTCCATCATGCTTGACAACTATGACCTGTCAAAAGTTAAACTAGTAGCTTCTGATCTAGATGGAACTCTTATATGTGGAAAATACAACGAGTAAGAACCTTTTTTCCCCTAGCAACCATCTGATCTAACCACAACTGTACACAGATGCCTTGTTTCTAAACGTAGTGCCAAAGTGCTCCAGGATTTAGAAGCAGAAGGTGTTCAAATTGCCTTGGCGTCTGGCCGCCCTCCTCGCTCGATGGATCCTGTCCTGGATCTTGTCCAACTCTCTCATCCGTGGGTGCTCAGCTGCAATGGAGGCATGGTGCTGGACCCTCATGAACGCCAAAAGATCCTCAAGAGCTTCCCGATCACACGTGTCTACGCCATCCTCGAAAAGATCAAGAATGCTTTAGGCGATCAGGTGTGCCTCGGTGTGGAAAGCGGTGCCCTTTTCAAGTGTGACGAAGGCTATGCGGCTCAGCGGGGACCCGAAAACATGAATCACCACTACCAACAAATCGATCGCCTGGAAGACTTTGCCACCGATGACGTGGAGAAGATGGTTGTGCTGCACAAGACTTGGCCGGCGGAAAAACTTTACGACTACATCCAAAATCAACTGTTTGTCGATCCCGAGTGGCGCTCTGTCATCAACATCACCTTCTCTAATGTGTATTTTATAGAAATCTCCGCGGCAAATGTCTCAAAAGGCTCAACTCTACAAACGCTCTGTGCAGAAAACGACTTTGCTGCGAATCAAATCGTCGCCTTTGGTGATATGCCAAATGATATCGAAATGATCCGCTTTGCAGGTAAAAGGATCAGGCTATGGAAATGTATGTAGGGGCAGTAGTTAAACGGATTTTCTCACTATTAGGTCTCGGTATCGCTATGGCAAATGCTCATCAAGATGCAAAAAAGGCAGCAGGTACACTAAGTAGAAACATGTATACTTGCACTATACTAATCGTCAATGTTGGTAGATTATGTCACATTATCCAATATGGAAGAAGGCGTCGCTGTTGTGCTTGAAAAGGTTTTGAACCAGATCAGGGCCAAAAAGGCAGCAGCTACATCCTCCCCAACCCAACTCAACTAGATGTTATAGATAGTTAGTTAGTAAAATGTTAATCCGGACTCAATAAAATAATCTTTGTCCTATTGTCACTCGTCTTCTGGTGGATCGATCTACGCTTAAACTCTGCAAATGTTAGGCTTGATCTAGTAGGTCAACAGTGTAAGCTTAATTGCCTCGACTATCTTAGGCCCGCTCTTTGGTAGACTTAGGATAGTGGATTCATCGATGGATGTGTTACTGTATGGGTGAGCGATACGCTTTTAGGTGATATAAGGTGTTGAGATCCGTATGATTCAACAGCAAAATATTGATGGACATTCGTATCAGAGTCCGAATATTTTGCTGACAATAAGGACTTGCATGGCGAGGAGCTCTCTGGTTCCTGACTTCAGTCCCGGTCATAAATGGGACTCAACTTGAAGATAAAACCGCCCCTGCCCACACACTCCTTCAACTGCGCCTATGCACTCTAGATTCAAACCCCGATTGGCTTTAAGATCATTTTTTTGCTCGTCCTATTATTTTGCTCCTTCTTCCCCTCGTCATTACTTTTTTGCCTCCATTGTCATTCTCTTTACTCCACGACGTCGAACGAACGAACGAACGAACGAGCAAACGAACGAACGAACGGTAACTCTCCTCTTCTCACGTCATGTCCATCTTTTGCTTACCATTACTAACTTTTTGCCTTTTGCATCGTTCCTCTTTCTTTTGACACTAGATCGGCTACGACGATGACGACGGCAATAGGGACGACGACGATGCTAATGGCGACTCCACCACTGCTTCATGTCGCTCAAAAAGGCCCTTTTTAAAATTTTCAAATGTAAGAAACATGGGGAAACCCTCGCAATTTTTTTTTTAGGTACACTCCCATTCCATTGTAGAATCTCGTAGCCCAAGTTACTAATAAAAGTATACCAATTCTTTGCCCATACC
>LT554468.1:87543-105529 GCA_900079185.1 Absidia glauca
CTTTGTCCGCCTCCATTTGCTTGATTTTAACAGTAGCTTAGTCATTCTCATCACAACCCGTCGCCATTTACACATTAGCTTAGCTCCGGCCTCAAACATAGTCTGTACCATAGCCCATTAATCCTGTTGTATCAATAAAACTTTGTATGTATGCGAAGATACACCTTACGACTATCTACATGTCATTAGATTCATTACAACTAGTATACCAACGGTGTTTTAGGAGTTGTCAATGATGAGCTACTCATCTGTAGTTTGGTTTTTATAATGTACATGGTATTGTCGTGGTTATGGATTTGAAAAAAGTCTTTCGAAAAATGATTCAAGTAGGCTTTATTGATGGGATAGGACTAAAGGGTTAAGGTACAGGCTATGTTTGGGGTCGTAGCTAAGCTAATGTCTAATGGCAACAAGCTATCGTAGGGGGAATGACTAAACTGTTGTAAAAAGTAAGCAAATGGAGTTGGACAAAAACGGCCAAGCTGTGTAAAAGTATCAGTGATAGTAGTGGAAGGGTATGGGCAAAGAATTGGTATACTTTTATTAGTAACTTGGGCTACGAGATTCTACAATGGAATGGGAGTGTACCTAAAAAAAAATTTGCGAGGGTTTCCCCATGTTTTTTACATTTGAAAATTTTAAAAAGAGCCTTTTTGAGCGACATGAAGCAGTGGTGGAGTCGCCATTAGCATCGTCGTCGTCCCTATTGCCGTCGTCATCGTCGTAGCCGATCTAGTGTCAAAAGAAAGAGGAACGATGCAAAAGGCAAAAAGTTAGTAATGGTAAGCAAAAGATGGACATGACGTGAGAAGAGGAGAGTTACCGTTCGTTCGTTCGTTTGCTCGTTCGTTCGTTCGTTTGACGTCGTGGTGTAAAGAGAATGACAATGGAGGCAAAAAAGTAATGACGAGGGGAAGAAGGAGCAAAATAATAGAGTGGGCCAAAAAAAAAATCTTATAGCCAACCGGGGTTTGAAATCTAAGTGCATAGGCACACATGGTTGGAGGAGTGTGTGGGCAGGATCGTGTTCCTGAGCTTCAATCTGCAGCATATCCCTAACATATCAGAGCGAGCATGCTACTACATTCTCATGCTATGATGTGGACTTACTTTTTGAATGACAAATAGGCTGGATCAGAGAAGATTGAATGTTGCCAAATGGGATAGCAGGGGTGGAGTTTCATCATGAGCACCGAGTCTTGTATAAAAGTCTTCCTGAACATCATGATCACCTGTTCAAATGCTTTTTCAGTGACGGTAGGTTGAATAGGATCGCCAGGACTGAGTTCTTTCGCCGCCAGTCGGTCATGTCATTCGCCGATCGCCGGGAACAACTTCTTGCAGAGGCTGGTAGGTGGGTTAAGGGTGGGGGGGGCACGTTCAAGACAAAAGAATCGACCATATGTAGGGAAGCCTGTCATTGATCGCACTAATTCTTTTGGAAGGTTGGTGAGATCTGCGCTGTTTATCGTTGTGTTGTTCCATCGGCCTTGGCGTCGTATTTGATCCACGTTCGCACACACATTACCCGCCATACGAGCTGATGAGCCGCAATTGATAAGTGTGTTTGTGTTGGACCTGATACCAGGAGAAGAGAGGGCCTTGCCGATCGATTACCGATGAGAAAAGTAAGACCATTCCTGTGCCTGGCGGGGCGGTTTCGTCTTCATTTCGAATTGAGTCCCAGCTATGCCCGGGACTCAAGTCAGGGACTCAGAGAGTCCCCGCCCTATCAGTCCTTATTGCCCGCAAAATTCAGCATGCACATATTGGTTCTTTCCCGGTGGTTCTGTCTGTAGCATTCCCCCCATGAAAAGTGTCCCTTTTTGCTAGACATGGATTTTCTCGTAAAAGAGATAACAAACTACATCCCAAATTTAACATGACAAAAGCATTGCTTCCCATCTACTGAATGATACCAAAGATGAATTGTCAAAGTGGATGCATTACCGACTTTGGGGCCACTGGAAACAGTCGGTGTTTTGGGGCTTGGTGTGGCGTTTAGAGAAGCATGCAACCCAGGTATATCTCACGTTTGATATCGCTTGATACATATACATTTCATATTGCTCCATGTGAAATTTGAAGATGGGTTATTCATCTTGGTTTTGAAAACCAGGGCAACTCGTCACAAAAATATACAACTGGAAATCGTAAAGTTTCTAAAAAAGTCGTCGCCGGCCCCCACTCTATTTCACACCCCGCCTTTTTCCAAACCCTCGGGTGCATTGCAACCAGGTCAAGACATTTGCGCACCGGTACCTGTCAAAAGAGTAAAGTCAAAAGATGGTTTCCCAAATGAGCTTTATTGAGTGAATGAGACTATGGATAAGCTAAAAGTAGGAGTTGCCTTGGAGTAACTAATCTATGATTATGAGCGCCGGAATGAAGAAAGGGAGAGCTGGCCAACGGTGCTAAAAGTATCAGTGGTAGTGAGCAAAGATGGAGTACTGACGTTTAAACGTCCATTGGCTAAGTAATCTACAATGGAGAAAGTGAGTGTGCTTCTAAGAGAAAAAGGAACAAAGATGCAAAAGGCAAATGCTAGTCATAATGAGACAAAGATGGAAAAGATGGTGAGAAGGAGAGAGTTACCCTGCGTTCGTCGTTCAAGGTCGTTGTATTGAGGGAAAGTCGTTCGTGGCGCACTGTAAATGTCGATGGAAAGAAAAAAAGTGATCAAGAAGCAAAGAAGGAGCAAAAGTAGGATAGACGGCGAAATAAATTCTTTGTACCAGAAGCGGAGTGTAAAATCGGGGGGGGGGAGGCTTTCTTGACGGTGTACATGCATGAATTGGCCCCTGAATTTCATAACAGCACTGAGTTGCCCGACATCAACAGCGTGAGTGATAAGCCTTAATATTGAGTACCGGGACCTCTTTTGGTATCGTTCAGAGAGTTACTTGAGGATACTTGATTCTACAAAGAGAGGAGGGTAAGAAGCGTACAGATCAAGAATGTGATTCACAAAAGTAAAGAATACTGAGTGATTTATTGTGAGTATATACAAGTCAAAATAAGAGTCTACTGTTACAAAGGGAAAGAGAGAGAGCAATCAATTATTGTTACAACAGAATTCTATATCTACAATTTCTTTAGGCGAGTTTGCAGTCAAGACATAAGGATCCGAGGTACCCACAACGACGTTATCTTCGATTCGGATGCCAATGCCCTGATACTTTTTAGGGAATTTATCATCAAAGGGCACATAAAGACCGGGTTCGATGGTGACCACCATGTTTTTGCGAAGTTTCTTGGCGCGTGTGATGTCGTAAATGTCATGGACGTCCAATCCAAGGTAGTGACCGACATGATGAGGGTACAAGGTCCGTTCCAGTTCCTACCAAAAGAGAGAGATGAGACAACAGATCCTGCTATGCTTCATGTTTGGTCTTACCCAGGTGCTGGTATTGAAGCCAATCTTTTGGAGTTCCTCCTTCATGTATTTGACCGAGGCATTGTGTACATCATTCAAAGACATGTTACTGACTTCGGTGCATAACTAGAATGATAATCACATATGAGTAAAAACTATGTTTCTCTAGCTACCCCCCACCAGGTTTACCTTGATACAAGACTTGTTGACGTTGAGAACCACTTGATACAGTTCGCGCTGAGGTTCAGTGAATTTGCCATTGACGGGCCAGGTACGTGTGATATCGCTTGCATAGCCATTGTATTCGCCGCCGCCATCCACCAGCACCAATTGGCCATCCTTCATTTCCATATCGTTTCGAACGTAATGCATAGACAAGGCATTGGGACCACTGGCCACCACAGGGACGTACGCCAACATGCTTGATCCACGCATTCGGCATTCGTAATCCAGCTTGGCCCAGAGTTGTGCCTCGGAATGCCCGGGTTTCGTCCATTTCATCGATTCCACAAACGCCTTGCTGCTGATCTGACCCGAGCGTTTCATCAAATCCACTTCGTAGTCGCTTTTGATCAGGCGGAGTTCTTGTACTAAGGTTGATAATGGCTTGATCGCTTTGATTTTTAATCCTATCCAAGGGGTTAGTATCCACGTCACTGTTTAACGCTGTTCATTGGCTTTTTACCTGTGGCGATCAGATCTTTGCCAGCATCACTGGATAGTAAAGTGGGAATGCCGTTAGATTTGTCGACAAAGAGATGAGTGGACGTCAATGCATCGGTAAAAAAGGACTTGAATCGTGTATTGTCGTAAGCCTATGTATGATAGCAGTTGCTTAGTCGTCGTTGTCACACACACACACGCAAGTCCTTCTCTTCTTCTCTTACCTCGTCCGCTCCAAACAGTTCCTTGACACCTTCTGTCCCTGTTCTGGGTCCATCCCATAATTCAGCATGTGCGTTCTTGGGGTTCACAAACATGATCTGTTTATAGCCTTTCGCCGAGTCGTTCTTTTCTAAAAGTCATTAAGAAGGAGAATGAATCAGTGCGACTAGTCTACTTTTTTAAAATGATGACCTGATGTTTCTTGTGGTCCTTTGTTACCTAGTATGACAGCAGCATCCGGTTCATTGAAGCCAGTCAAGTACCAAAAGTCTGTGTTTTGATGGAAGGGGTAAAAGATGTTGTTTGTCATATATCGGGTGGAATAGCCCATGCTGATCGCGACACTGCCTTCGGGTAAAGACTTCATGAGGTTGCTTCGTCGTCGTTCGAATTCCTCGGTAGGCAAACCCGGGGTCACTAGATAGCAGATAGACAGGGGCGTTACTACGTTGACCTTCTTCCGTGACGACGCATCCGTTTTGACACGCGGCAGCTACTTACCTTCGCCTTTCTTCATCAGTTCAGGATGGGTCATGGCAGTCGGTTGCCCATAAGACACAGGCTGTATATCTTTGTTGACAGTCTTGTTGTTGCTCAGTACGGCAGAAAAGAAGTGTCGAGAGGTGACCGCACGAGGCCGTTGAATGAGACCTTGTGTTCGTGGGGTTGCTGAAGTAAAAGCATGGATGGATCGTCTAGCTATAGTCGTAGTCAGAAAAAAGAAGAGGCATCAGTACTTTGTTTGGATTCAACCAGTCTCCACTTGCTTTGTTTGAATCCTTACCCAGAATGGAGAGCATTGCTATAAACCAACTTTTTAAAAGCAAAAGAGAGACGAGAGAAAGAAAAACTTACCCCCGATTATGCTATACGAAAACAGAAAACTCCCTGTCGCTAGAATTCAAACTCCGGTCAAACCCCGCTCATACGTTTTGACGCCGAAGGGTGGACACAAGTACGACAAAAGAAGACACGATCACATGAGTCCCTTACCAAGCCGTACGACAAGCTCTTACCCGACACATCGCTGAACGGCACCTTGCCCATCATGCAATGTCAACAAAGAATTTTGCATTATGAATTCTCAAACTTGCATCTTGGCTGGCGGCATCAGCCAATCAGATCGATCGGCCGCCCGTGAAAATGTTTTGTCATCCAAATGTTGGGTTGGCCCTTCCTGTGTAACCAGCAGCCTGTTTTTGATATAAACCACCAAACACCCCGCTCCCTTTCCTTCTCTTCTCTTTTTCTTTTTCATCTACTTTCTCAAATAACTTTCTACCATGGTCTCTGCTGTAAGAATGACATTGAATCTTGGATCAAGGACGAAAAAGGGACTAACTATTTAACGTTACGTGCTTACGTCCATCTAGGAATTCACTGCCGCCGCCGAAAAAGCCAACGCCTTCACCAAATCTCCTACTCAAGAGGAACTCTTGAAGTTGTATGCTCTCTTCAAGCAAGCCAACGTTGGCGACGTGAACACCAGTAAGGCTATATCATGAGTCGCCTGAACGTATACTTACAATGCCCCCTTTTTGTACTGTGTATGTGTAGCTCGTCCCGGTGCTTTTGACTTCAAGGGCAAGGCCAAGTGGGATGCCTGGGCCGGTGTCAAGGGTAAGGAAGGAGATTACAGAGTAGGGCAGGGTGGGACGTGTCTCTCTAACACAATCATGTTTTGCTTGACTCTAGGTACCACCCAAGAAGATGCTGAAAAGCAATACATTGCTTTCGTTGAAGAACTTGCCGCCAAGCAATAAATCCGCCATTCTCTCTTGTGATGATGTCTAGTTTACCTTTTTGTTTTACATACTCCTTCTTCAATAAAGACATGTCGATTGACCTGTATAGTGATATTTGTGTTTGCAATGCTGATCCATTCACGTGATGGTACATCGTCTGATGTGGTCAAAAAATCGGCCCAGTGTTTGGTGGTGGTGGTGGTTTCAAACTCCGCTCGTCTTCTCTTATTTGGTCTTCATTTTTTTTTTCTTCCTACCTTATTCTCTTTCCACTCTTCTTTTTGATACATTACCGAACGACATGGATACCAATAAACAAGCCCCCACATCTCCTCCATCCTCTCAGCAGCAACCGAAACCAAAGGATATGGCTACTGATGACGATGACCTGGCAGAAGAATTCGATGAGAAAGCAACATTGGGCACTTTTGATGACATTAACGAAAAGGATGCTTTACGCCAAGAACACCAGGACGAACTTGACGACCTTCTAAGTGATACTCCTCCTCCCTCTAGGTAAATAGAAAGCAACCAAAGGACAAGAGACAAGACATATAACTTGTCCTTCTTTTTGTATGTTAGGTCGAATACCACGAGTCCCATTAGTCACCAACATCAGCAGCAACAAGAGGCCAAGACAGGGGAAACACGCAACGAAGAACTTCAATACATATTCAACCAGTTTGATGGAAAGCCAGCTGAAGGTAAGGAAGAGGTCAGGTCAAAGCAACCCGTCACTTACCATGCCTTTGCAGAACAAGACTCTTCTACACCGACTGTCGAAGCAACAACAGCAGACACAGCAAGTGCCACGACCACCACTTCACCCACAAGTACCAATACCGAACAAGACAGACGTACCTCGTTAGCCGCTCTTCAAAACGCCAATGTGGATAAGCCTTTACCGCCTCCTGTGGACATCCCCTTTGACTTTAACAAGTTCTTATGGCAAATGCGACGACGACAAGCGAATCCTATCACCAAGTACTTCAAAAGGTAAGCTGGTGTGAAGCTGAAATGACATGACAAATCAACATTGCTTTTCTCTGTAGCTTCTTGCAAGCCTTCGATCGTCGTCCCTGGGCTGTCAATGAACAAATCAAGATCATACAAGACTTTTTGGACGTAAGCGACCACGAAAACCCTCTACTAGACTCTCTAATTTGTTTCTTTGTTTAGTTTATCTATGTCAAGATGCATGAATGTGAAGTCTGGAAGTACTCGAGCGAACAAGAGTTTGACAATGCAAAGGAAGGGATGGAAAAGCTAGTGATGAACCGACTCTATCATGCGTAAGTCAGAAAGGGACCATTAGATGGAAGCTAACAAGCCTTATCTATAGGACCTTTACCCCAAGCACAACGGACGACAAGGAAAGGGACGAAATCTTACAGCAGAAAATCAGCATTTTTAGGTGGATTCGTGAGAAGCACCTTGATATCGCCGAAACGGAACACAATGAATCATTCATGACCTTTGCCGAATCAGGTAAACAGTAAAGACATTGCGTTACCTATCTCTCACTCCTTTCATCTTACAGAACTACTGAAAATCAACAACTACAAGGCCCCAAGGGACAAACTGATCTGTATTTTGAACTGCTGCAAGGTTATTTTTGGTAAGGAAAAGGGACAACTACCGTGCGTGCGTGACTCTAACTCCTCGCTACCTACGACGAACTAGGTCTGATGAAGCATGTTGATGACGGTGAAGGTGGCGCCGACAAATTCTTGCCTCTGCTCATTTACGTGGTCATTCGTGCTAACCCTCCTCGTTTGGTATCCAACGTCCAGTAAGTTCTCGGCTTATTCAAACTCCGCAAGACTAACCCATTCGTCTCGACAGATACATTTCTCGGTTCCGCAACCCTGACCACCTTCAAGCTGAGGCTGGTTACTACCTCACCAACTTGGTAATGCATAAAAAAGGAAGGCGCTAGTCCGGGTGAACGGTTTATCAACCAGAGCTAACGAATGTATTCTTCTATAGATGGGTGCGATATCATTCATCGAAACGATGGAAGCCAAGTCTTTGTCTATCACCCAAGAAGAATTCGATGGGTAAACAGTTTACCACGGTCTTTTTTGTATCTAGCTAACCTTTTTCTCTCTAGAAACATTGAACGAACAATGCAGGAACTCAAACAGGAACGACCCAATGTTACGCAAGACAAGCAAAAGATCAACTATGAAAACGCCGTCCATCCATCACACTCTTCACAAGGCACGCCTTCGTTGATGGATCCAGCCAAGGCCGCTAACTTTTTGGAAAAGGGAAGCACCTTTGCCCAGAAAACCATGCAGAAACCATTGAACTTTGTGGGCAAGATCTTTCAAGGCTTAGGCGAAGGTGGGCAAGACGATGATCAGCAACAGTATTACCAGCACCAACAGCACCAACAGCAGTACTATCAAAAACAACAACAGCAACACTTATATCAGCAACAGCAACAGCAGCAGCAACAGCAGCAGCAGCAGTTCCAACCCATGAATCCAACAATGCCTTCGTTACCACCAAGACCCACATTCCCTCAAGGCCCCGATCCTCGACAGATCTTTGACGACAACCTCAAGACCATCATCACCATGTTTCCCAACGTCGAACCTGACGTGTGCTTCATGATCCTCCAAGCCAACGAAAACGATGTAGATAGATCCGTAGATACGTAAGTAAAAAAGTGGAAAAGCGTCTACAGTGGCTGATGGTTCTCTTTTTAGACTCCTTGAAATCTCAGATGCAAGCGGATCGTCACCACCCGCCATGGAGACGCCCCAAGATGACCCTGCTGTCGATACCACTATGCCAACAGCGAACGGTGACCCCCCTCGAGGATAGATACTTAGATTGATAGTAGTCAGTGCGTGAAAATAAAGGAACATGATTAAAACAGTGAAGCACAAGTAATGGTGGCGGAGAAACGGTAAAAGTGGGACCACGTGAAAATGGGCTAGGTGGTCGATGCTGAGTTTTGCCTCTCTCTCTCTCTCTCCCCAAAAAAAGAGATGACGATAAAATGATGATGAAAGGGTGGAGCTAGAGTGATGATGAACCACGTGCTAACTCCAACCGGCAAGCCAATCATTCTACATACAAGAAAGACTTAGTGTTTTTTTGTTTGTGGACGGGGAAACAGGCTTTTTTCCACCATGATGTACTGAAACCGTGACTAACAAAAGATAGGATCACTTTTTTGGGTTGGGCTGCATGATCGGCTACCATCGATATCATCACTTCTTGGCAGTGGCGAGTAGCGGAGTTTCAAAGGTGGATTTTTAATCCCACCTCGGTCACTTTTTTCGTTTCGTCTCTTCTCTCTTTTCTTTCTTCCTCCTCATTCTCATCCTTTTTTTTTCCCCAACCTTCTTTTTTTCTTTTTAATCAACTCTCACTCTCATCTCTATAATGTCTGCTCCTGATGGCGAAGTTAACAATGTGGATCAAATCCCTGCTGAACAAAAAGGTGCTTTCCACAGCTTTTTAAAGTCATTGACTTCCTTTTCTGGGGACCTCTCCGCACTGACGTGTCCTGCGTTTTTGCTTGCTCCTGTGTCCTTGATCGAATACTCGTAAGTCACTCTACAGAAAAAGAAAGAGAAAGGGAAGATAGGGACCGGGTTAGGGGTCATGATGGGGTCAGTGAAGGGGGAGTCTAGAAAATTGTCTGTTACTGATCCCGCGCCTCCCTTTTTCTGTCCAATAGGGAATACTGGACCCAACAACCTGAACTGTTTGCGGCGATTCCTCAATCAGAAGATGCTGTTGAACGCATGGTGGCCTTTGTCAAATGGTATATCTCTTCTCTCAATGCGTCGTACTCCAGTCGAGTGCCTAAAGGTGAATGGGAAAAGAAGCCGTATAACCCTGTCCTCGGCGAACAATTCTTCATGCAATGGGGCCAGGTGGATGGATGTGGCGAAACCGATGTGGTCTGTGAACAAGTCTCTCATCACCCTCCTATCACTGGTTTCTGTATCAAGAACGAAAAGGCTGGACTGACGATGAATGGACATACTGGACAGAAGACTCGCTTCTCAACAACATCATTGATTTGTGATCAAGTCGGTCAAAGCGTCGTGGAATTGGCGTCGGAAGAAGCTTATCTCTTGACCAGCCCCTCTCTCACCGTGAACGGCATTTGGTATGCAGGTAAAGTAGACACAGTAGGCCCATCGATAGAATCTGATCCTTTTGTTCTCTAGCGCCTTATGTTGAATTGATCGGCAACTCATACATCCAAGCAACCACGGGTCTCTACGCCACCTTTGAATTCTCGTCCAAGGGTTGGATCTCTGGTGAACGCAACCACTTCAAGTGTTACATCCGCAAGAACAGCAGTGGCAGCAGCAAGGACTATGTATACAAGATCGAAGGTCAATGGAGCAACAAGTCCACCATCACCGCCTATGGATCCAAGAAGAGCGAACCCTTTTTGGACGTCACGGCACTCACCCCCGCTCCTATGGAAGTCAAGGGCAACAATGGCGACATGGAATCAAGAAAGATCTGGGAACATGTGTCAGAAGCTATCCGTCAGGGCGATACCAACAAGGCGGGCATGGAAAAGAGCAAGATCGAAAACCAAAAGCGGGCGGAATTGGCCGAACGGGAACAGAACAAGACCGAATGGAAACCAAAGTACTTTAACTGGGAAGATCCTAATGGCAAGGTCCAGTCGCTGCAAAAGATGCTCGCCTCTGCTGTCAAAAACAAGTATGAACCGGCTACCGCGGGCAACTGGGTCTACCATCCTCCTACCGAACAATCAGAGTAAACGCCACTCTCATCATCATCATCATCATCGTCATCATCATCATCATCAGTCATCAACACCTTGGTATTGGATCTGTCTCTCATGTATATCATACATTACCATTATTAGTCGAACGGGTTTTAGGTTAGGTCGGAAGAGGGTTTGTGTTTTAGCGTAGTTAGTTTGCGGGGGTTTACTTGATTACACATAGTAGTTAGCTACTTTTTATATTTGTATTGCAATTTGACTTTTTGCACGTTTGGAATAAATAAACAATGAATAGTTTAAATGTCGATAGGTGAGTACCAAGGCAACGAAGGGTACTTTGATCTACTGAATGCGGCATCATCGGATTTCAAACTCCGGTTCGGGCTACAAAAGAATCGCTGCTGTCATGAATCCTATTCTTTGCTTCTTGATCATTTTTTTTTTCTTTCCAGCGACATTGGCACCGCACCACGAACGACTGCTATACAACAACCTTCAACGACGAATGCAGGGTAACCCTCTCCTTCTCACCATCTTGTCCATCTTTATCTCACCATGCCTTTAGCATCATTGCTTCTTTTTTTCTTAGATGATCGAAAGGGGGACGGCAACGGATATAGGCCCTCTGGCACCAACATGGGGAAACCCTCGCTATTTTTTTAGGTGCATTCCATTCCACTGTAGATTCCTTAGTTATTGGACTTTTTAAACATCACTATTCGTTTGTCTGCTCCACTTTGCCCTTTACCACTGACACCTCTGGCACCGCTCACAAGCTCTCCCTTCCGTCGCTCATTGCTCTAGATTAGTTACTCCAAGACAAGCCCTACTTGTAGCTTAACCATAGTCTCATTCAGCCAATAAAACTTATTTAAGAAATCTTTTTTATGACTTTACTCTCTAAAGAATATGTTCCTGACATGCACACCGGTGCGCAAAATTTTGCTAGGCACAAGAGCTTTGGAAATGTCGGGGTGTGAAATAAATGGGCGGGCGGCCACATTTGACTGATTTTTCTAACCTTTATAAATTTGAGTTGTAGCTTTTTGTGACGAGTTTCCCTGGTTTTCAAAACCGAGATGGATAACACATCTTCAAATTTCACATGGAGCAATATAAAACGTCTATGTATCAAACGATACCAAATTTGAGGAATACTGGAATTGTGTGCTTCTCTAAACACCACAGCAAGCCTGAAAACAGCGACTGAATCCAGTGGCCCCCAAATCGGTAATTCATCCACTTGAACGAACCATCTTTGGTATCATTCGGTAGATGAGAAGTAATGCTTTCTTTATGTAAAATTTGAAATGAGGTTTGTTATCTTTTTTACGAGAAAATCGTTGTCTAACAAAAAGGGACACTTTTCTTGGGGGATGACCCATCCTTTTTGAAAAAGGCGGGGTTTGAAAACATTGGCAACTTTTTGGTTTTCTGAACTGAAGGATGCCCCATGGTGATTGTGTAGGCAGAGCTCAGAAGACAAAGTAGTCAAGCCGAAAACTGAGAGTCGTTCATTCAGACACTTGAGAGTGAAATCTTTATTGGCACAAGTAAAGTCAAAGCAAAGTAACAGCAGCGGAATCTCGGTTCCCATCGCTCAAGCTTGACAACCAGGAATGGAAACGGTGGTCATGGAGATGGATTAAAGTAAGTTTTATTGAGTGATTGAGACTATGTTTAAACTATATGGGGGGGGGAGATTGCGAAGATATGTACAGGATTTGGAATGACTAATCTAGTGTGATGAGCTACGGAATGAAGCAAGAGGGAGCTGCTCAGCGGTGCTAAAAGTATCAGTGGTAGTGAGCAGAGGGAAGTAGGCACATGAGTAGTGACGGTTAGAGAACCAATGGCTATGGAATCTACAATGGAAGGGAAGTGCACCTAAAAAAAAATTGCGAGGGTTTCCCCATGTTTTTTACATTTGAAAATTTTAAAAAGAGCCTTTTTGGGCGACATGAAGCATTGGTGGAGTCGTCATTAGCATCGTCGTCGTCTCTATTGTCCTCATCATCGTTGTAGCCGATCTAGTGTCAAAAGAAAGAGGAACGATGCAAAAGGCATAAAGTTAGTAATGGTAAGCAAAAGATTAACATGACGTGAAAAGGGGACACTTACCGTTCGTCCGTTCGTTTGCTCGTTCGTTCGTTCGTTTGTCGTCGTGGAGTAAAGAGAATGACAATGGGGAGGCAAAAAAGTGATGACGAGGGGAAGAAGGAGCAAAAGTAAAGTACAGGAAAAAAAAAGTACTTCCTAGCCAAATCGGGGTTTAAAATTTAGAGTGCATAGGCGCACATTGTTCAATTTGCGGCCGATCCCCAACACATCAGAGTGAGCATGCTACTATATTCTAATGATATGATTTGAAGTACCTTTTGAATGACAAGTAGGCTGGATCAGAGAAGATTGAATGTTGCTAAATTGGATGGCAGGCGTGGACTTCCATCATGAGCACCGAGTTTTGTATAAAAGTCTTCCTGAGCATCATGAATACACTTGGGCCCCTGACATCCCCGATCTCCACCATAAGTCCCAGTATCCTTGATTTACAATATGTGTGATTCACTTTATTAAAAGATGACTTCTATATGAAGGTGTGTGTGTGTGTGTGTATGACAAAACTATGCGTAAGAGGAAGTGTAAATGGTAGACTACTGTATTGTTGTATAAGCTTTAGTGAGGGAGGGAGAGACTACATCTGTGTATCCAGGGCGCATTTTTTTATCTCTCCATATCCAACCACTCACTTTCTAGTGAGCTCCATCCAGAGACAGGTCGTTTAGGGTGATTGTCTTCATTGCAAAGCCGTGACTTTCGAATCCTTTTTGAATGTCGTTCGTTTTGGTGGGTGAGCTGGCAACCATAACATTGGAGGTTTCGGGCTTGAACATGTTGGCAAAGTATTTCTTGAGTACGCGCTGAAGATCATCGACAGTGGTTGCCTATATCAAATTGAAGGTCAAAGTCAAATTAACCTTTTCTAATAGTTGCAGGTGCTCTTTTTCTTACCTGGATGGCGGAGAGAAGATCCCGGTTATAAGAGGCAGGTACTTGACGTAGCACTTGGTTGACAAAGGATTGCAAAGCAGCACGATTCATTGTATTTTCCCGCGCCACCATACTATAGATCACGGCACTCTTGGCACCATCAACAGCGGTTTGTTCGATTTCCATCTACAGCGAGAGAGAATAGGCAATGAGCGTTTGGTCCAGCCAACTCTATCAGTTTCTTACCTCTTTGTTGATAAGTTGATCAATGACGATCTTGGCTTGTTCGAAAGCCTTGAATGCGTCGGGAGATTGATAGATTGTAAAAGTAAGGAGACCAGCTTCGGCATTAGCGTCCAGGAAACAAGAGTACGCCAGGCCTTGACCACGGATCAGTTTCCAAAAGTAGCCTTCCATTGTATCCAACAGTTCGATCATCACCAACAAGGGAGCAATGTCGGGATCGTCAAAACGGTTAGGGCATTTGGCGCTATGTAGTGAGAATGAGTTTTCGATGGACGGTAAATTGACAACGTAAGCCTAAAAAAAGGGAAAGAACGTCAATGGGACTTTATGTTCTGTCATAATCCTACTTACGATTTGACCAGGTTCTAGACCAGACGCACTAAGAACATCACGAGCCAATGGGACAGGGACAAGAGATCCTCCCTACATTACAAATCATCGAAAATATTAGCATACATAGCGTTTCCGGAGGATGGATTTTACCTTTGTATGAGTAAAGTCCTTGAATGCTGTGCGAGGAGCCTTCAAGTTCAAAATGTCACCTGTAACATGGATGCGAATGTTGTTGGGGTTACACACTAAGCACAAAGTAAGAAGTTGGTTAGCAACCCCAGCCCCCAGTTGTCTACTATGCTGACTTACAGGCTTGACGGTATTCGTTCAGGTCCGTCAAGATACTTGATGGATCGTCCTCCAGTTTCTGTACGACGTCTTGTAAAAAGGTGGACTGGAAGAGGACGTTGCGGGCGGCACTGGCGGACTTTTGAGCATCATATTGCAAGGCACGTAAAGAAGCATTGACCATCTATTTCGATAGAAAGGTAAGCGTTTGCACTGTAGCATCATGATGTTCCAACTTACTCCATGACCATCGCGTTTTGCTTGAGGAATGTCATTCAAAATTTGATTCGCCACGACCTTCAATCTACATTTCAAAACGGGAACCATCAGTTACTGCGTGCCCCTTTTTCTTGGCCATTCTTACCTTTCAGCAGTGAATTGGGTGTTCCACAAGATATCTTGAAGCCATTCCACAGCCTTTTCATAGTTAGAGGCCTGGTAATAGATAAAAAAAGAAGATATCAGTGACTGGTGGAAATGGAGCCGAGGGAAACTACATACCTTTGCCTTCAAAGTGAATACAGCCAGTTCACGGAAGCCGCTAGAGGTCCCCAGGGAGGCATCGTATTCCAATGTGTCTTCGCTAAGTCCCTTGACAACATCTTCATAAGAGATCAAAGATCCATCTTTTTCCACAGGCAGAGAGAAGATGGCCTTCAAGAACAACCTGGTGTAAGGGAGTAGTCGAGTAGGAATGGTCGAGGTCGCTATATGGGCAGCAATCTTGACAAAGCGGGATCGGATATCTACACAATGAAGAGAAATCAGATTAGATTAGATCAGATCAGATCAGATTAGAGTAGTGGGTTTATGTTTTTTAATCTTACGATCGTATTGAATAAACAAAGGAATGTCGGCCCCAGTATCTTTGTTCACATGAGCTTGCACAGCGTTTGATCTTTAAAAAGAAGGTTTAATCATCCCATATGTCTGTCTACTTGATCACTTACGGTTCGTCAGCAGCATTGTTCCGAGCCGAGATTACATTGATAAAGTTGATAGATGATACAGGAGGAATTCTGAAGCTTTCCAAGATACCAGATGGAAGGGGTTTATCGTTCTTCGCCATGGCATCCTCCAGTTGGCTTTGCAGGTCCTTGAGTTTTTGTTCCCCGAGATCTTGGCATTGCTTTTCCACCCGGTTTTGCTCCTCTTCGGCCAGCTGTTCAGCAAAATCAGCGGAGGGGCGTCCAAGCAGAGTGACATGGGGCACATCCAAGTAGTATCTATAGAATAGAAATAATGAGTTGGTGGATACTTTTAAGATCCGTTGCACTTACTTTTGAATGACATCCAACCAGTCAGAGACAGTGTATTCTTCCAATTGGGCGAGGTATTCATGATCCTTGACCGAGTTTTCAATGTCTTTGCCGCCTTCAGCACCATAGAGGAAATCTAAAAAGATGTAAAAGGGGTAAGGAAGCTGTATACGCTGCTTTACAAAAAGCCGGTCCTACCGTAAATACAAACACCAGCAGCAGTGTCATGAGCATCCGTTTCAGCATTATCGAGAAGCTATAAAACAAAGAAGCTTAGTGGTCCCGTCCCTTCGTTCGTACATTCTATCGTATTCTACCTTTTGCAATTCCTTGTCGATCACAGTAGCCATGCGTTCCATATCGATATCCTTCGTGTCAACCAAGTTGCGGAGGGTAGAGAAGAACATTTCCGGGAGTTCTTCCATGTCGTCGATCGGGACACTTGAGGCGGTAAACATTAGGGTGGATTTCAGATGATTTGTCACATGGAAATCCACATCTACAAACCAAAAGGCATAGTTAGTATACGGTATCCATGGAGAAGCAGTATCTTACCAGTGCAGAGAGGATCTTCGATTTCGACAAACTCCTTTTGCAGGACAGAGACAGGAGAGTCAGTAAGGTAGACATTCAGCACTTCCAAAGCTTTGATTTGTAGGTATTCCTGTAGATGCAAAAGAGTCAGTGTCTTGAGAATGAGGCTCGTTTCTTCCTTACATGACAACCCGGACCATTCCAAGCGAGCAGGACAGTACCCATTGATTCATCTTCGTCAGGAAACAAGACGGTTTCCTCCACGTTGGCAGCGAGATCAGGGAAGACACCAGTTTTGAACCAGGGTCGTTCCATTTCAGGTAAGGGGCCTTTGCTGATGATGTTGGCTTCGATTGGGTCCAGAGCCTTCATCAACTCGGCTTCGGCCACCTTTCCAGTGATGATCAGGCACAAGTTGTCAGGGCGATAATACGCTTGGTGATACGCACGAACTAGGACAGAGAAAAGTGAGTATTCCTCAGTTACACACACACACTATATTTCTTGTTCTTACTTTTTTCTACCGAGAGTTCTCGTAGGCATTCCATCAAACCACCAGTCTCGGATCGATAACCGCAGTTTTCAGGGTACATGATTCGCTTCATGCGGAGATGGAGTCGGTCATCGCCAGTATTTTGACAGCCCTACCAAAAGAAGAGAGTGTGAGCCGATGCAATGCTGCATATATGTATCAGCCAGTTACCTGCATTTCACTATAAACCACCTAAACAGTAAGAGAAAAAAAGTAAACAGTGGTGAGTAACATAAACAATACCGCATTGTGGTTCTTACCCCAGCATCCTCCCCTCTGCCATTGATATGATGC
The DNA here is from genome assembly GCA_900079185.1 of Absidia glauca. Taxonomy (NCBI): domain Eukaryota; kingdom Fungi; phylum Mucoromycota; class Mucoromycetes; order Mucorales; family Cunninghamellaceae; genus Absidia; species Absidia glauca. Next base: position 104,765 of record LT554468.1, read on the forward strand.
ACTTCCGTGTGACAACCGCTTTCAGTCAATGTGGGATAGAGAATGTGATCGACATAGATTGGTAGCAGATCTAAAAAGCCTTGACTTCCCGCAGTGGTGATGGCTGATGAGAAGGTTGGGTTAGCCTTGGGAAGTGTCATGACAAAAAGACTTACTGTAGCATGTATGATCCACATCCGTCCAAGCGTTGGTTCCTTGGGCAATGGCACGGTTGGCAAGCGAGTCCAAGACACCCTATAACGACACCCACAATGAGTTTCAATACATACCACCTGTAGTTTCTGTTCAACCTACCTTGTACGGATACTGTTCACTCCCAAGAAACACAAGACTACACAAGGATCGATCAGTCGAGGGGTTTTTGAGTAAAAGTCAAACTTACTGTTCCAAACAATGGAAGCCGCCAGAATCTTCAAAAGCTGTAAAGAGAAGTGCGGTGAGCCTAATGAGTGCCTACTTCAATCACCTTCTTACCTTCGGTGGACAATGTAAGATAACCATTGACGAGAGGACCTATTCAGTAGAAGAAGGAATGAGTATGTGTATGACGCAGACCCATGGTGTCCAAGGCAGAGTAATCTTACTGTCAATGTCGACGTGCATCACAGTCAGACCGGTCTTCAAGCTCCTGTATTTGGTGATGAGCATAGTCTGTTGAGGATCGGCATGGAGTTGGAACTCCTTGACGAGAGAAGAGGGGGTCATGTCGCGATCGATTAAAAAAGAATTGAAAGAAAAGAAGAACTGCAAAAGAAAAAAAAAAAA
>LT554468.1:108497-130681 GCA_900079185.1 Absidia glauca
TCAGGTGAGTATCGTCAGCTATGAGATCAGGTATCCATTTGCATTGTTCGATCTTCAAAGAGGTAGGATCCAGCCAATCATCATCATCATCCAACAAGCTATCCTTCCTTTGAGAAGCCGACGACGACTTTGGACCGGCTTTATATTGGAACCTTGAGATGCAGCAGTAAGGCGTTTTGACCGGCCGAGTGGTTGTGTTTCGAAAGGAGTCCAAAAGAGCATTGATACCAATGGCGTGAGTCACCATGACGACAAAGACCGAAGAAGCAGTAGCGCAAGGATTATACTTTTTGGGCAAGTGAGTGGTAGCGGAATCGATACAATGGCGCCGAGTGTGGTCAAACCTATGAAGCATATCTGGGTAGGATTCGGGGAAATCAAAGTCGGTGTATTGTGAGGAATGATAGCCATAATCCACCGTCATGGGTGGAAGTAAAAAGGGTGATTCTTCTTCTTCATCATCATCATGGAGACAAGGTGGTGGTGATGGTGGTGAGCTGTGATGTTGTAGAGAGAGTTGTTGGTAATGCATAGCTTGACGTCGTGCCAGTTCTTCTTGGTGACGAGCCAGGAATCGAGCACCTGAGCAAGATACTTCGTCGAAAAACTGTTCGGACATCCATTCACCAAGTCCAAGGTCCATTCGTAAGATAGGTGGATAGTGCGGATCAATGTGCTGTTCAAGGCCCTTGATGATGCCAATCGAGGTGTCAATACAGCGTTGGAAGGGTGAGCTGTAGACAATGATCATCGGTGGCGAAGTCGTTCCTTGCCTTAGCTGCTTCATCATGTCGCCTAATTGCTGTCCTGTCTTTTCGGCTTGTCGGTGTCCCTGGAAATTTATCAGATCAGTTAGTTCCAAGAGAAAATCTCCTGTTTTCACACGATCAACGCCCTTACACAAAGGTGCCGCTTTCTTTCTTTCACTTACCAAAAGAGATATGGGCGGATCGTTCAGTCCATGAGCTGGATCAGGCTGCCACATTTCGTCAATGTGATCTAAGAAGAAGAAGAAGAATGTGGTCATTCATTAGCACACAGTACATTACAATACAGCAAGGTCATGATAAAAGGGTGACATACCTATGCGTTCCCCATGTCGAACAAGGAACACTGTATTCGGTGTTTGTAATGCTGGAGCCATAGGAGAGAGTAGATGATAAGGTAGGTGTAGTTAATAGAAAAAAGAAAAAAGCAGGAGAAAAGGGCGATTTCATTGTCATCCTATTTTTTTTCCTCTCTTTTGACCTGTGAAACTTATTCGACCCAGCGATTTTTTCACGTGCGTTTTTAAAATGTTTCAGACTCCGATCTCTCTCTCCTTGGAGCTTGGCATCAAAGGGAATCTAATAATAGTCTCTGTAATGTGCATAGAATGGATATTGACATTGTCGTTCCTCACCGAATAACCTGTTCCTCCTGTCATGCATGTGCGTACCTGATAAAATGGATCGAAACGGAGATTGGAGTCATAGTTAGAACGATGGGTGAAGAGTACCTGTTTCTTTTGTTCTCACTGTCAGATGACAACCTGTGAGAAAGTACAGTACATCCAATCTGGTCTGGTGATGCTGATGACGATGCCGGGAGATAGTGCGGGGTAGGCAGCATGGAATGGGCGTTGCGCTGGGATGCATGATGTGGCTGAGTTTAAAGACTTTTAAGGGGGGATCATTTGTCGGAGTTCAAAACCAACATGCTGTGAAGAACCACAGCCTCTCCAGAAAATTCCCTTTCGCACCTCTCAATAGATTTCAATCGCCGCTTCTGGCGACATTTCTGTTAATCCTTTTCCTTTCTTCTTCTTTGCTTCTTCAAAACTTTTTTTTTTCCATCAACATTGTCACCGCATCTCAAACGTCTCATCCTTTATACAATGCTTTTGAATGACGAACGCAGGGTATCTCTCTCCTTCTCACCATCTTGTTTAACTTTGGCTTACCAAGGCTAACATTTGCCTTTTGCACTGTTGCTCCTTTTTTTCTTAGATGATCGAATGTGATAACAACGGATATAGGCTCTCTGGCAGCAGGAATTGGGGAAAATGTACTTAGATTAGGATTCAACGCAGCGGATAACGAAAAACATGGGGAAACCCTCACTATTTTTTTTTTAAGGTGCACTCACTTTTTCGTTGTAGATTCTGTAGCCAATGCGCTGCTAAGCATCACTACTCATTTGTCTATCTCCTTTAGACAATATTACTGGCACTTTTGGCGCCGCTGGACAACTCTCCTCTGCTTCATTCCCTGCGACATTACACTAGACTAGCCATAACAAGTCATGTACATACCATCGCAGCCTCTTTTCCCCTCATTTAGCTTGGACATAGTCTCATACACTCAATAAAACATACTTGAAACTATCCCCATGACCAGTGTCTCGACCTTTTTGGTCAAACTTGAGCGAAGGAAAAGAGATTCCACTTGTACAATGAGGATTGCACTCCCTGTCAAGTGTATGAATGAAAGAATGTTACTTTTTGGGTTGACTAATTTGTCTTTTGAACTATGTCTACACAATTGCCATGTGTTCCTGTCATCCTCCAGTTCAGAAAATCAAAATGTTGCCAAATTTTTCAAACGTCGGTTTTTGAAAAAAAGGATGGGTGATCACGCATGAAAAATGTCACTTTTTGTTGGACATGGATTTCCTCATGAAAGAGATAACAAACCTCACCTCAAATTTTACATGAGGATAGTGCTGTAATGTATCTGCCGAATGATACCAAGTATGTCTTGTTTAACTGGATGAATGACCAACTTTGGGGCCGATGAAATCAATTGCTTTTTTGGAGGTTATTGGAGAGATCAGAGAGGCATACAACACAAGCATACTTTGAGTTTGGTTTCTTTCAATAGCTCTCTATTCTATTGTGTTCCATGTGGAATTTGAAGGTAGGTTATTTATCTCAGTTATGAAAAACAAGGCAACTTTTCACAAATTTACAACTGAAAATCGAAAAAGTTTCCAAAAAAAAAAAAAAAGTCCAGCCCGCCCACATTATTTCACACCCCGCCTTTTTCAAACTCTGCGTTGCAAACGGTCAAGACTTGGCGCACCGTTTCCAAACATGAGTGGAGCACATCGAAAAGAGTAAAGTCAGGGAAACTGTTTCAAGTGGGTTTTATTGAGTGACCGAGTCTATGGTTAAGCTATACGAAGGACTTACCATGGAATAACTAAAAGTAATTCCTCAGTGCGTAAAAAGCGGAGTTTCAATGTTTGTCTTGTGTGCTCAAAACAACAAAGAGACACTTTCTTTTTTTTTCCACCTCTTTCACTTTCTTTTGTTTTTCCCTTGAAACAAGCACATTTTATACAACATGGAATTATTTGATTCACACTTATACTGCTCTTCACCTTGACTTGATTGATTAACGATAATGCCGATTGTGCAGTCAATACTGAACAAGGTGTGCTTGAACGGACCGCCCAAGCTCCTCCCTGAATCACCGAACGTCCCAGCCTGGCCTACGTTTGATGCTTACGATCCCTCTCTCAATGAAACCTACCGGTACCGCAAGCAGGTGGGCGTGAATCTTGGTAGCTTGTTTGCCCTTGAGGCGTGGCTTTGTCCGGACTCTCTCAAGAAGGCGGTCAAGAAGGACTGGTCGTCTGAACTGGACTTTTTATCAGCATGCCATGACCATCAGCAGGCGCGCGACTTACTGGAGCAGCATTGGACGACGTTTATCACGGCCCGGGATATACAAACACTAGCCAGCTGGGGAATCAACACTGTGCGCATTCCTATTGGTTACTGGATCGTGGAACCTCGCAAAATGGTGGTCGATTATCCTCACGATGGGCTTTTTGCATATGCGGATGTATACGATGCGGCACTGGCGACTCTGATGCAACTTGTGCGTGCGTGCGAACAAAGTGGACTGGGTGTTTTGATCGATATCCATGGGGCGCCGGGTGGACAGAACAACGATGCGCATTGTGGACAACGGACACCGTGCTCGAACTGTCACTTTTTTAGTGGTCTTCATGCCAGCTCGAACCAATCCTGTCTGCTGACGATCATCCAACGCCTCACCGAGCTGCTTTCGCTTATCAACAACATTGTCGGGATCGAACTGCTCAACGAACCTGTGGATCACGCCTCACTGCCCAAATTCTACGAACGGGCCTGCCGCACTGTGGTGGCCGCCAGCTCTTCCCACCGCCCACTGCCCGTCTACGTAGGCGACTGTTGGCAACCAGCAAAGTATATGGACATCATCGCTCACCAACTGTCGCCTCATCATCCATTTGTCGTCCTCGATACACATCAGTACTTTTGCCACACACCCGCCGATCATCGACTCTCGGCACAGCAGAATACAGAAAAGGTCGAGAACAAGGTGGGCGGCTTTTTGGACCGACAGGGCCCGACGATCCGACGCAATGTGGTGGTGGGCGAATGGGCTATGGTCTTGAACGGTGCTTCGATGAAAGGGATGGACGAACGGCGGGCCATGACGGACTTTGGTGCGGCTCAGGCAAGGGTGTGGGACAAGACATGCGCGGGGCAATTTTACTGGACATATAAAACAGCAGACGATAAATGGTACTGGTCCTTCAAGTATTGTCATGAACAAAATCTCCTCCCGTGGCTCAACAAACAGCAAGGATCCTCAGGCAAAGGTGGGGGTGGCGATCTCGATGGCTTGGTCAAGGATAACTCCGCGGCGCATTTGGATTATTGGAAGGCTCAGCTTGATAACAAGGATGCAAAGGCTTACGAGGCGATCGCACAGCATGTTTGGATGTATGAAAAGGGATTCAGGGCGGGCTTCAACACAGGGCTTAGGTTTGCGCAACACGCCGGTGCTCGGGTTGGATTCAAGGCGCAATTGGCAAAAGACTCTCGGATGGAAGAAAACTGGGACGGATCCAAAGGTGGCGGTGACATTGCTTCTCAAGCCTGGCAATACGAACAAGCATTTGTGCAAGCGATTGACATTATAGAACAAAATTAGTTTATGAATGTTAGTATAGTAAGAGGTAGACAGTAACAGAATAAAGCGTCCTTATATATGATGATGAATGATGTTTATTGATGGTGATGATTGATTGATAGTGGTAATAAGTGATGATGTACTAGTGCTAATAAGTGATGATTGCATTGGGTAAGAGAGGGAATACATAGATAAAGGTATAAGAAGTGTAGGTAATGATGGTCAGTCATATAGTAGTCCCACAAAAGAAGAGGTATAGATATATATATAAAGCCAACTAAGCATAGTAATAGTAGTAGTAAACAAGCTATAAACAAAAAGAGAGAGTGGAAAGGGGATATCGATGATGTAATGTAATAAGAAGGATACATAATAGAGAAGGGTGAGGGTAGAAAGAATCATAGTCAAAGATCAACCTTGTCATAATCGCATAAGAGTCAAAAGGAAAGTGAGAGAGCCACGACATCAGGCCATCAATGGCACCAGTTTTGGCAACAGATCAGCGGTTGTGGGCTTGACAGGAGTAGAAGCATCGGTATCCATGCATATATCACCATTTGTATCATGCGATTGTTGTGATCTGTCTCGAGGAGTTGCTGGCGGAGATGGCGGTAAATCAACGGCAGGTTTGGTCGGTGATGTACAATGACGCTGATCAGTCGTTGATGTTGTCACTGATGTAGGAGCCATGTGAGCCTCCACGGTTGTTTGTTGCTTTTTGTCTCGAATGCTATCCGCTGCTTTACGATTGTAAGGTGGGATGTCGAATAGGTTCTTTGTGTTGATGGTGTTGTTATTGTAAAGGTACGAGTTGCTGCTGTTGTTGATAAAGTCCAAGTCTTGGAGTCGTTCCCAGCGGTCGACTTCGGCGGTTCTTGTAAAATACTTGCATTGCTGGATCCTGTGCTTGAGTTCCTTGAGTCCAATTCGTCGTAATGGGTCGATACAGAAGATCCTCTTCAAGATGCGGTTGAGTTCACGAGAGATTGGAAGGATTTTCAATAAGAAGTCGGGATCGGCGAGGTAGGCCCTGAAAGTTTCGTCTTTCAAAGATGCTTGCTTCCATGGATTGCGTCCTGCTGCCAAATTGATAAGAATCACGCCGAGTGCCCAGATGTCGTTAGGTGCAGTGGCATATCCTACACGCTGCTGTCGTTGTTTAGCCAGATCACCTTGACATTCTACATCAATTAAGTGTGTGAGTTAGTACAAGCTTGATTCATCATCATCATCATCCTATTACCTGGTGAGAAGTAAAAGGTTGAGCCACAGCCGTAGTCAGTAGAGATAGGATCCAGAGTGGCGAGACCAAAATCAGCCAGTTTGACGGTTTGACCGCCTTCAAAGACCAAGACATTTTCACTTTTCAAGTCCCGATGATAGACGCCGTTCAGATGACAATGCTCCACCGCATCGAGTAATTGCAAAAAGACCCGCCGAATCAAGGGATGGTTGCCAGCAAATAGATCCCGTTCCGTAATAGCCGTAAACAAATCACCTTCAGATGCATATTCCATAACAAGGTGGGTATAGTTGGCACCCCGAATCACCCGGTCGAGTTTGACGATGTGAGGGTGACCTGAAAGTCGTGCGTGCAAACCGATCTCCATTCGTTGAAACCCACGATGGCGATGAGCAATGCTGTTGTTGTTGTCTTTGGCGTCTCCAGTTGCAGTATGTTTGTTGTGGGGCTGCCGTAAGAGTGACTTTATCGCATAATGTTGTTGTTTGTATCGGTCGAGCGCCAAGTAGACTTGCCCATAAGCACCGCTTCCGACAAGTTGGACAATCTCAAGATTGTCAACATGAGAACCTGCTGAGAAGGCTGTTGTGTGCTGCATTTCGTAAAGGCGTAAAGATAATAGGTGGGCAAGAAGGGTAAAACAAAAAAAAGTGGGGAAGGAAAGTAAAGAAGAAAGAAAGAAAGAGGACAGAAAAAAAGGACACCCTTTATATACAGACTGAAACTGAATTCAAACCCCGCCTGCCTGAAAAAAGGGGGGTGTAGAACCCCTTGTTTTTACTGGGCTCACTCCACTCCCTTCTCTATTCCCCCAAAATCAACTAACTGCCACCCCTCAATACATAGTTATGGCGTTCGCTTATATTATTTCTCCCTTATGCCAGTCTGTCTATCATTTTCTACTATGATGAAAAAGGGCGTACAGCCATTGCGATCTCCTGAAGCGGATCAGCCATTCTTTGTCAAAGCTACATGACTCTGATGTTGTTGTTGTTGTTGTTTGTTTCATGCTGATCCACTTTTGTGAAGGAAGGTTTAATAATCAACCGAGCATCCATATGGTTGCTACGCAAAAGTGGAGTCAATGACAACTCCATATCAAAAAAGTTGTCAGTCAGGTCAGACCTCATTCAGGCCCTCAATTAGTGGCGGAGTTTGGAACTGTTTTTTTGCATGGATCTCATGACATATATAGCAACCAAGGGAGATGGAGCGAGAACCGTATTGTACCATAGTGTTGTCATGATAGAAATGTATTCATGCGCTACCATCAGACGTGTCCATGTGATGCTATCTACATGCGTACCGTTTGAAAAAGAGAAAGGATGGTATTTTTAACTACACTATCGTTCTCTTTGCCGGCTCCAAACTAATTGGATGATACAGATGATCCGTGTATTCGTTGACATCACCATATATGTTAAGAATCTACATACGTACACCACACGCACACACACACACACACACACACACACATGAGAAGTGGATCTGTCAAAGAGGAAAAGTTCACATTGATTATAGCCAAATAGGGTAACCATGATCTTTGCAATTATAGGCTTGTGTCACTATTCATTGTAGGGGTTTGTACTCTTCATATTTCTTGTCTCGGCCTGATGTTTTACTAAGGCTCTTCCCCCCCCCTTTTTATGCCTTGCCCCTGAAAGCCTCTTTCTTCACCTTCCCCAAAGTGCGTTGAGATTGATGCCGTTGTGCCACTGTTTACATATAAACATAGCTGATCGTTTCAAATCAAATGCTACACACGCTGGAGGATGATCGATTCGGTTGACTATCATACAAGACGTAGTGCTGCTTTATCCAGGGCAAAGATAGTTCGGCGGTGTTTACACTTTCAAACGCCGCCGATACCCCTTTCACCCTCCTCTTTTTTACAGTGCATCCCTGCATCTTTAGTTTGATAGACACATTGTAACGTTATGAAGAGACAAAGAGAAAACAATGACATAATGATGAAGTCAAAGTTGGAATTACATCATCAACCCAACCTTTTCATAAATCAGGACTTGGGCAAGGATCATCACCACCGAAATTTGACCTTATCATTATACATACAGTTGAATGAAGGAAAAGACGAAAAAAAGGAAACCCTGACGATCTTTTTCAGCACTAGCAACCATAACCACCTTGATTGTTGCACAAACAGCACACGCACCCCGGACAATACTATGTATTTTTAGCCTTCTCCCTCTTCGCCGCTCATCTCCCTTTCTATGTATCACCCATGCACTTTCTCTTTTTGTATCGCTATGAGAAAAAAAAAAGTTGGCGAGTAGAACGAAATGAGCGGGTCAAATCCGGTTCTTAATTTGATTGTTTTGGTACATACATTATCGACTCACTTGAGTATGTGCAAGGAAGATAAGGAAAATAGGAGAGGTGTTCTTGTACTGCACATATAATTAGAGCACATTGCAATGATACCAGCCAATTAGTCAACAGACTCCATGTCTGTGTTCTTCTTTTTTACCCCTAGAAGGGTCGCCGTTCCAATAATCAAGTTGCATGAATTTCGAAAAAGTTTAAACCCCGCCTGTCAATATGTCTCTCCTTTTTTCTTTTTTTTTTTTTTTTCACACACAGACTTGACAACGTTCGGTAGCCTTTCTTTGGGCCCATCGATCGATCCCGTAGGTGCATGCACGTTGTATACATATGTGAAACTATACGCTTCAGCAATCGATCTTTTCGTTCCATTCTTTGGTCTTTTTTAGTAATTGCAAGACTCGGTCACCCGTTCTCCAGTCCAGCCCACGGTCGCTCTCCCGATTCTCCCTTTACCCCCTTCTTTCCTGTTCCACAACATGAGTATCTGTGCTAATACATGGACTATCGAGCAGCCTATCAAGAAAAGAAGCCCCATCGATCGGGATTTGACATGTTCCTTTGAGGATTTAGCCTAATTCAAAAGATTCGTTGCATGCCACCGTGTGTGTCTGTTCTTTCAGAGTCACTCGGACCCCTTTATGACCCAAAATATGATATCATTCTTCTATGCTCTCGGTAATTAGTCGATGCTGAAGACCTCAAATCGCTGTTAAGGATGAGGCTTTCCTTGATGTGCCTAGCACGATATCATCACATTGAAGAAGATGCTATCCAGAAAAAAACGTAAACAGGGAAGATCGAGAGAGGTAATTATGCCCAAAGATAGACATTCGATCACCAGGTGCAAATCGGTTGGCCGTGTGGCTCCACTTGCATAATAATTCGGATCGATGGATCTTTTTCTCCATAGCTTAGTAATACACTAGGCGTGTATATGGCGCTCTATCATACATAAGATCGAGAGTTCTCAAAGTCATCGAATGCTAAAAAGCATTTCCCATACCATCAGCACCCATTGCATGTTCGCATTGCGCTAGATGAGTTTTAAACTGATGACCCTACTTGATGGGATAGCTTGCGTAAATTTGGATCTAAATAACCAGGCAGCAGTAGTCTTCAAGCTCCCGCATAAGAAGAGAAATAGCTTAAACGATCGGTAGCTCACATAAAAATGGGACCTTATCACCTCACTCCGATCATGAGGAAAACTAGACTGAAGGTCAATGTTGATTTGATAGGCGTTTTGACTCGATAACATGTCGTCCAAGAAAGGCATCAATCGAATGAGCCCTGATTGTAATGTCATGTTGATAACTCTCGTCCGCCCTCACTTGGATAAACTTTCAACACTCCTTCTTAGGGACTAAAAGGTACAAATACGTTCATCGACACTTTTTCACCGGACATGTTGTCTATTTTTTATCATGAACTCTCTATCTAACGAAAATCATCCCACCAGACCCTTGCTGGATCATATTAGCTGAACTCGGTCTGTTTACCTCCGAGCCTCCATCTGTGAGGCCCCGCTTAGACGGCGTTTGAAATGCATTGGACCCTGCCCCATGTGATTTCTGACAGTTGTTATGGACTGACAGTTGCTATGGGAAAATCTCCCCTCTTTCTCCCTTCCGTAAATAAAAGTGAGTTGACTGACTTTTTGTATAGATCATTCAAAGTTGCTATTCCGTGTGCTTCTCCAGCTCGGGTGATTGATGTATAACAAAAATCATAGCTCCATCAGAAATTGCTCTGACTTGACTTTTTTTTTGTTGTGTGCACTATTGATATCACACTGTGTCAAGGGTACGAATGCGCAAACTTCACTTTTCGACTTGATTACTTTGTTTTTTGAACTCCATCTATACAAGCACCATGTGTTCCTGTCATCCTTCAGCTCAGAAAACCAAAAAGCTGTTGAACTTTTCAAACCCCGATTTGACTGAAGAACCTTTTTTTTTGCCCGTTCTACATTTTTGCTCCTTCTTCCCCTCGTCATCACTTTTTTACCGCACTGTCATTCTTTTTTACTCCACGACGACAAACGAACGAACGAACGAGCAAACGAACGAGCAAACGAACGAGCAAACGAACGAGCAAACGAACGAACGAACGGTAACTCTCCCCTTCTCACGTCATGTTCATCTTTTGCTTACCATTACTAACTTTTTGCCGTTTGCATCGACCCTCTTTCTTTTGACACCAGATCGCCTACAACGATGACGGCGACAATAGGGACGACGACGATGCTAATGGCGACTCCACCACTGCTTCATGCCGCCCAAAAAGGCTCTTTTAAAATTTTGAAATGTAAAAAACATGGGGAAACCCTCGCAATTTTTTTTTAGGTGCACTCCCATTCCATTGTAGAATCTTGTAGTCGAAGTTACTAATAGAATTATGCCAATTCTTTGCCCATACCCTTCCGCTATCATCACTGACACTTTTACACAGCTTGGCCGTCTTTGTCCCTCTCCATTTGCTTGGTTTTTACAGCAGTTTAGTCATTCCCATGACAACTCGTCGACATTTACACTTTAGCTTATCTACGGCCACAAAATTTGACTGTACCATAGCCCTTTATATTGCATCAATAAACCATACTTGTACATTCGCTTAAAGACTTTTATCTGATCCATAACCTCAATAACCATGTACATTATAGAGACCAAACTACAGATGGGTAGCTCATCATTGGCAACTCCCATAAGATCAAAGGTGTACTAGTTGGAGTGAATCTAATGACATGTACATGATCGTAGGGTCTATTTGCGCATACCTACAAAGTTTTACTCTACCCAATCTAGCAGGCTAATGATGTCTTAGGATTTGTCAATGATGAGGCACTCATCTGTAGTTTGATCTCTATAATGTACCTGGTCTTGCCATGGTTATGGCCCAGATAAAAGTCTTTAGGCGAATGTAAAAGTATGCTTTATTGATGCAATAGGATAAAAGAGCTATAGTACAGGCTATGGCTGAGACCAAGTTAAGTTAATGTGTAAAGGGCGACGAGTTGTAATGGGAATGACTAAACTGCTGTAAAAACCAAGCAAATGGAGAGGGACAAAGACGACCAAGCTGTGTAAAAGTATCAGTGATAGTAGCGGAAGGGTATGGGCAAAGAATTGGTATACTTCTATTAGTGACTTCGACTACAAGATTCTTCAATGGATTGGGAGTACACCTAAAAAAAATTGCGAGGGTTTCCCCATGTTTTTTACATTTAAAAATTTTAAAAGAGCCTTTTTGAGCGACATGAAGCAGCGGTGGAGTTGCCATTAGCATCGTCATCGTCCCTATTGTCGCTGTCATCGTTGTAGCCGATCTGGTGTCAAAAGAAAGAGGGTCGATGCAAAAGGCAAAAAGTTAGTAATGGTAAGCAAAAGATGAACATGACGTGAGAAGGGGAGAGTTACCGTTCGTTCGTTCGTTTGCTCGTTCGTTCGTTCGTTGTCGTCGTGGAGTAAAAAAGAATGACAGTGCGGTAAAAAAGTGATGACGAGGGGAAGAAGGAGCAAAAATGTAGAACGGGCAAAAAAAAGGTTCTTCAGTCAAATCGGGGTTTGAAAAGTTCAACAGCCTTTTGGTTTTCTGAGCTGAGGGATGCCAGGAACACATGGTGCTTGTATAGATAGAGTTCAAAAGACAATGTAACCAAGTCGAAAAGTGAAGTTTGCGCATTCGTACACTTGACACGGAAAGAAAAACATGATGAAGAAGCAAAGAAATAGGATTGACGGAAAAGTGCTTCTTGGTAGCCAAGCGGAGGTTGAATATTTTACTGGCAGGGGAATCTTCTGGAGTGGCTACATTGGTTTTCAGTCAGCTCGGTAATGTAAACTCCGACATTTCGAAAAGTTTATAAATTGCTTTGGGTCAGCTTTCTCGAGCTTCTTTCCGTTCCAACTTTTTAATCCGCACAATGTCTACTTCCCAAGGTAGGCCTATAGACGACACATCTGCCCCCTATTCTTTCTATTATCAACAACTAGTAGTTGAGCACTCCTTTACATTTAAAACTAACTTTTCTTACATGCGTTATTAGCGACGAAACCGACTTCGTCTTCCACCTCATCCTTCTTCTCATCCTTCACGTCTTCCCTGACTTCCAACAAAACAGCTGCGGATTTCGGTAAAAGGTTCAATGTCCTATCTCAAACCCTACAACAAAACGTGCGTGATCTTCCCAAGAACCTTTCTCGATTGCCTGATCATCTGGACTCTGAACACGAACAATTCGTCAACAGCAAAACAGGGGATGAGAAACAGCAGCGATCAGGTAACGCATGTCCTCATCCACTCCGATTGCAATGGTGTACTTACCGCTGGTGCTATGTTATTAGAGTTTGTGATGCCCTGGGAAGGCTATGGAACCTACGAACCGGAGCTCAAACGACGAATACTGGAAATCACAAAGGTAAGCTCCTATAAACATGACAATGGCACGGCGATGACTGATGGTATATTTGATATTAGGACGAACGCAACTTTCTTATTCCCCCACCCGATGATACCACTTTTGAATTTGATCTCAAGGCCTATAGTCAATCCGCACGGGCCATTCTTACCCAAGACAAAGCGTTACCCCACATGCGCTTTATTCTAGTACCACAGCAGTAAGTAACTACCCAACGATAATACTAATCTAACATGGTCTTTTATGTGTGTTAGACTGAACGAAGACACTTTTTGGAGAAACTATTTTTATCGGGTGGTCACTGTCAAAAAGGCCGTGCTCAGTGACACTCCGTCCGCCGATCCGATCCCCACTAGCCACAATGACGAGAAAGAAAAGGTAATTACCACAAAGTAAGATGGATCAAACTCACATGTCAAGCTTATCCATTAATTCTATAGGATGATGTACTCTTTGACTTTGCTGTTGACACTGACGATGATGACGATGAAGGGGACAAAGGCACCGTCGCTGCTGGAAAGGCCGATCAGAAGCAACCGGGTAAGGGGAAGAAGAGTGTAAAATGACCTTACTGACGTTTTTTTTTTCTCTTCGTACAGAGGAAAATGTTTCCACTCCACTACAAAAATCAACAGATCTAACAAAGGCTGACACAAGGGATCAGGTGGCCGTGGAAGGCGATGATGAAATGGAAGAATGGGAACGTGAATTGCGACGTGCTGCAGCTGAAGGACTTTAACATAGAAACCACGCCCACACATTTAGCTTAGTCTGTATTCTTGAATCATGTTTGATTTATCAACCGATGCATCCCTCGGACTCCCACTCCCCCTTGAATACGGAATGTGATTGAAATAAAACTCTTTATGTATACAACCATCGCCCTCTTTTGCATTGTTATCGGTTAGGACTTGGCGCATCGGGTAGTTTCGAGCCCAAGGAATTTCAAACCCCGCTTGGCCACAAAGAAGCACTTTTTCCGTCAACCTCATTTCTTTGCCCCTTCTTTGCTTCTTCATCACTTTTTGTTTCCATCGACATTAACACCGCACCACGAACGAATTGCCCGACATACAGCGACATTCAACGACGAACGCAGGGTAACTGTCTCCTTCTCATCATCTTTGTTCATCTTTTGCTTACCATGGCTAAGATTTGCCTTTTGCATCATTGCTCCTTTTTCCTTAGATGATCGAATGGAATGACAATGGATATAGGCTCTCTGGCAGCTGGACTGGATGTACATGCAGTTATATTAGGGATTGGACGCAATTTTTTTAAATGCACTCCTTACCATGATAGTTTCCCTTACCATTGTGATAGATTCCCTTACCATTGTACTTCTAAACCACTTCATCCATTGACCTTATCTGTGTACACATCACCACAAGCCCTTTTGCCACCGCGAACCAGCTCTCCCTTTATTCATTCCGTAGCTCATTGCACTAGATTAGTCATTCCATGGCAAGTCCTACAATTAGTTTAATCATAGTGTCTCATTCAGTGAATAAAGCCTACTTTAAACCATAACTTTACTTTTTTGAGCATGTTCCAGTCATCCTGTAAACTCTGATATGCATAGGTGTGCCAAGTCTTGACCGCACGCACAAGATTTTGAAAACGGTGGGAGTGTTGGAATTACTGTGGGCGGGCGGAGTTTGAACATATTTGACTTTTTTAAAAACCTTTCGATTCCCCGTTGTAAATTTTGGCGACGAGTTGCCCTGTCTTTCAAAACCGAGATGGATAACCCATCTTCAAATCCGGCACGGGACAAGACGAAATGTATACCTATCGGGCGATATCAAACGTGAAGTATACCTGTGTTGTATTCTTCTTTGAACGCTGCACAAAGTCCCAAAACAGTGGCTGATTCTGGTAACCCAAAAGTCGGTCGGTTTCCTACCAAAACCTCATATCATTGAAATCACCCGGTAGATGAGAAGTACTTTGTTCTTCATGTAAAATTTGAGGTGGGGTTTGTTATCTCTCTGACGAGAAAATCAACGTTCAGCAAAAAGTGCCATTTTTCATGGGTGATGGTCCATGCTTTTTTCCAAAAAGCAGCAACTTTTTTTTTTTTTTTTTTTGGTTTTCTCAACTGGAGGATGTCCATGAATACATGGTACTTGTGTCCATATAGTTCAAAAGGTAAAGTAGTCAGGTCGAAAAGTGATTTCCGCTCATTCATACATGTCGGAGTTGGAAAATATATCTTTACCGAGGCTTTGATTTTAGATGTTGAGAATGGTTGAAGAGTTATTTATTGGCAAAGGGGATATGAAGTAATGTTTATAAGAAGGATGGAAGGTGATCAAAGGCTTGACATTACTGGTAAGCTATATACATGTCAGTTAAACTAAGCTATCCATTGGCACCCAGCGGACCTATTCTTCATATTCGCGGGCAAAGTAGCTCAAAGCGGATTGCTCGGCAGCATTCACAAGATCGCGGGTATCTTGGTGATTTGGACACAAAGACTGGATCTATGAGAATGTGTCAATAGGGCCCCATCCAGCAGCCATCTACTTTTTTCTACCTTACCTCTTTCCTTGCCAGCTGTTGAATAGCGTCACGGGCATGAGGTCCCACGATAGGTTGCTGTGTTTCTTTCTGATGGGCAATGTAATCTTTGATCGCCTTAAATGCAGCAGCACCTGTCAATTCGTTCGCCGAGGGATCCTGTTTCTTTTCAATATAGACCATTCGGTAGTCGTCACACAGTTCTTCGGGTCGAGCAAAAGAAGACGTACGGATATCTAGAAAAAAGAGATGAGATGGATCATGCAAAAGGTGATCCTGTGATCTTACTTGGGGAAGGTCGCAGTAAAGCCAGCTCATCTCCAGATTTCTCGTTTTCGAAGGGTTGAATGAGCCACTGCTGAGTTCTGCTGTTGATGTCTTTGGTGTTCAAAAAGAGTCCGTTGGTTTCCTTAAAGTCGCCGCCCTGTTCAATAAAGTAACATGAGTACCACTATGTATACAGACACAAGCCGTGCTACTTACACGAATGTCGATGACTAAATGAGGAGCCGCTTGAGGGAATATGAAGCCATCTTTATACTTCCAACGTTGGTTATGGGCCAATCCAGGTTTCCGAGCGTATTGAATGAGTAGTTTATCCTTTTTGATGTCACCTCCACGAATGTCAACGACTACAAGACAAAAGCACATGTTGTTAGATGCCCTTGTTTATCATGTAATTCCCTAGCACAACCTACCTAGTCCTGATTTCTTGTTGATCAAAAACCCATCTTCATGCATCCAAAGCTAATCAAAGGAAAGGGAGAGCAGAGGGGTTAGATCATATGTCAATTAGTAGACAGCAGACAACATGGTTTCCTTTCGTACCTGGTTGATACTATCTACCATTTTCTATAAGAGCAGACACAATAGCAGCATTAGATATAGAGACGTTCTCTGCCCGTGTACTACTTTCAAGTTGTTACCTGAGGCCAAATAATGATAGTTGCATCGTTCTATGGTCAAACCACATAAAAAAGGGGAGATGCCGAAGGAGATAGTAGCAAAAGAGGAGTGTGCCATTCAATCAATGCAATTAAAGGAGGTATCATGTTATCCAATAAAGGGGTTATGGTGAGCTTTTGTGTGGAGTGAAGTGTTGCCTTGGCGCTCTTACCGTCATGCCACCGCCGTTTACATCCACCGCCATCTCTTGTTGTTTACATCGCATAAAGAAGAAGCCATCCGGGAAGCTATCAACTGCTTTCAAGTCTTGTTTCCTCATTGTCCTTTATTGATTGCTTTGTCACCAGTAATGTTTAAAAGAGCGGATAAAAGGAAGAAGAGGGGGAAAAAAAGACACGCAAAGTTTGGGCTCTTGGGTTCGAACGATTATTCAACTCCGACGTCGGGGTTTAAATAGCCATGATCCTTTGACTTCTAACATTGGTTGCATGAATGAAGTGTATGTTAATACGAATCCTGCAAGTTATGTTTAAAAAAGGATGTCATTGATAAGGGGGACACATGTTTTGATTACCACATACGTAAGGGTAAGAAGGGGGAGAATACGGGCCGAGATCATCATTTGCTTGCAAGTGTATTGCCAATAGGGAGCTATCCAACGTATTCACGCCTTTATTAATAAAGGACATCCTTTCCCAGTTTATGCTTTCATCTTTCTTTCTTAACAATCATTCCTTGAGCTAAAATGAATAGATGCCTAACAGTAACAACTGTACTCCAGTACCTTTTCTTCACCTGTCTTCTCGTCTTTGGGTTTCTCTCTACTTGGGACAGCCAAGCCCGGCCCCGGCAAAGAATAAGTACGCAGGTTCTCGTATGAAATGTGTCCATGTCAACTCACATAAATTTTTCAAGTTTGTCCTACGACGTTGAACAAGAATATCCCTGCTCATGGTCAACGGATAATGGTGGAAGGAACATCATGCATCATAAGCACCACGATTGATGATTTAAAACTCCGCCCGATAGCAACGTCTTCGTCGATTTCAAATCTGCCAGCAACCCCGCCCTACACAATCATCACAGCAGTCAATTACAATAACATGTGTGCGCTAGAAAACCTTCTTTACACACTGTATGATTACCGGGCACACCTATCCAACTTCCCTCGAGTGGTGGTATACAATCTGGGCGTCAATCAAACTCATCAAGCCGATATTTTGAATCAGCTACATAGCAACGGATTGGTAGATGAGCTGATCCCTTTCGACTACGACCGTTACCCCGGCTTTTGGGACATATCGGAACAAGATGAAGGAGGCCATGGCTGGAAGACAGCTATTATGTATGAGCAGTCCCAAAGAAAAGACAACAACGGCATGTTGGTATGGATGGATGCCAGCACCAAAGTCACTCTCAAGTTCCTGCACCGCTTACCGAGTTACATTTCCAATGGCGGCGGATTCTGGGCCCCTCGCGGCGGAAGGAGAAAGATTCACCAATCACCTGGGTCAGACCTCGACAACCCCAAGGTTCTTTGCAATGGAGCGGTGTTCGGGCTAGACACTCATAGAAAAGTCATTCTCAATTCCATCGTCGAGCCGTGGTACCAATGCAGCCTCGATCAAAATTGTTTTCAAACTCCGCCAGGGGACTTTTTGCATGAAAAGACAATCCACCAAGAGCAAATCACCCTCACTTCACTGGCTCACAAGTCAGGATATACTTGTCAAAGGTCAGCCCGGTCCTTCAAAGTTTACCCACACCGAGACATGGCTTGCCGTGCAACTTTGTTAGAGCGAGATACCCAGGGTCTTCTCTACCATCCTTCCATCCTTGACCATGCGCCGTGGTCTCCTTCCGACACTATGGAGCTGAAAAATCATCCTCATTGGAGATATCCCCCGCCCAAATCCCCGCCCAGCAATCATCGCTCTTTTCTGCACCTTCAATTAGAGGACTCCAGCGAAGAAGAGGAATGACTTTGTTCCCCTCACTTAGCATCTTTAGCATACAAACTTACAATTCATACATATAAATACAAACTAATTCTGAGCGAAGGGGAGAACCATACCATAAATTGGCGCTCATGCTTGCAAAAGGGTCTAAGAAGAAAAAGGGGTAAGGAAAAAAAAAGAGTTTCCCTTCTCTTCCGGTCGTCCCATGAGGTTGTTTGATACTGACAATAGTTCCAATGTGATATATTAGTGAGTTCATTGACGCAATGTGTATTATATTGTAAGATGATACAGCACCTTAATGGT
Organism: Absidia glauca; assembly: GCA_900079185.1. Lineage (NCBI taxonomy): Eukaryota > Fungi > Mucoromycota > Mucoromycetes > Mucorales > Cunninghamellaceae > Absidia > Absidia glauca. Next base: position 127,146 of record LT554468.1, read on the forward strand.
TTGATCACTGCGCAGCTTCTGGAATGGAATCCACCATGAACCCCAAATTCGAACTCCGCAGGTTTTCCAAAATAAAGTGCCACGGCCATTTTTCTTTTTTCCCTTTTGCTTCTCTTTCTCAATTACCATCTCTTCTTTTACCATTTCTCCCTTCCATTCTCTTTACCAAAGCACACCTTCTTCCTCTCCTATTCTATACCTACATACTCACGTGCGCTCATGCTACACCCTACCCCTCGTATACCAAGCTCGACGTCCACCTCACACATCGCTCGTCCTGGGGTCTTTCCCAGCCAAACCACCAGTAGCCGACAACAAAAGCAAAACCAACACAGAACCTACATCTCAGCCTACTCATCCTCACAGTCCACGAAAACAAATGCTGGTCTCACAACACCGACATTGACTGCATCCACTTCCACCACTTCCACTTCCAGCTCCTCCACCATTCCTGCTTCGAGGACAGTCTCTCGCATGGGGTCTACAGGGACCGAGAACGTCAAGGTTGCTGTGCGCTGTCGCCCGTTATCTCAAAAGGAATCGTTTACCAAAGGTGAAAACGCTTGGGATATTGATACCTCTTTGGCAAGGATTCGTGCAACGGATGCTGCCCTCTTGTCCCGTCGACCTCTTCAGCAACCTCCTTCCACTGAGTTCCATTTTGGTAAGCCAGGCCTAGCCGACCCATTGGTCATTGTCACTCACTGACTCTTCTTTTCTGTAGATAATGTTGCGTATGGGAGTGATAACAAGACCTTGTATGATAGTAGTGTGAAACCATTGATTGCTCAGGCGATGGACGGATACAATGGTAAGGTGCCTTCCAAAAGGAGCAAGGCGGCAGGGAAATGTATTGACTAATGTGAACATGATTCCTATTACCATAGCAACGGTGTTCGCGTATGGGCAGACAGCTAGCGGCAAGACATATGTAAGTAGTGGGCGGATTCGGGGACTCACAGAGTCACACTAACCCTACTTTTATCATTCGTAGACTATGGTAAGAACAAGCGGGATGATGGCAATGCACGACTGAACACATGGTTCCTCTGTTTATGCGGTGTAGATGGGAACTGAATCTGAACCCGGGATTATTCCAAGAGCTGTGGATGAAGTCTTCTCCTATATCAAAACGGTAAGGAAAGCCCAAAGAACAGTAAGGTGGTGAACTAATGGTCCTGTCTTGTTTTCGTAGACCATGAACAATGAATTCCTCTTACGGGTTTCTTACTTGGAAATCTACAATGAAACCATCCGAGATTTACTGGCTCCTGAAAATGACAATCTCAAGATCCATGAAAACAAACAGGTAATGTGATCCACGCAGAACAAGCCCCGAGAACTCATCGGATGATGTAATGATTTTTAGCGTGGTATCTATGTTGCCCCTGTTGTGGAAGAGGTGGTGACTTGTGCACAGGACGTCCTTGGGGTGATCCAACGAGGCGAAGGGAATCGGCATATCAGCACCACCGATTATAATCTACACAGTAGTCGCAGCCACACCATCTTCCAAATGATCATCGAAAGCCGACAGCGATCCAATGACAGCACTACCTTATCAACAAGGATGACACCACAACCACGATCTCTCTTGAACCCTCGAAATCGAAAAGATTCTGTCAAGATCTCGCAATTGGTAAACGAAGGAATGGGGAGAACTAAGCGTGGAAAAATTAACCAACTTTTTGCATATAGAATTTGATTGATTTGGCTGGGTCTGAAAAGGCCGCCTCAAATCAGGAACGTCGAAAAGAAGGGGCCTTCATCAACAAAAGTCTACTGACTCTGGGCACTGTGATCTCTAAACTGACAGACGCCGGGAAAAGGTAAGTTGAAACGGATTGTCAAGTGGCGCCTCTTTTGACCTCCTGGGTATAGTGCTGGCCATATTCCTTACCGGGATTCCAAGTTGACTCGTATCTTACAAACGTCACTCTCTGGGCAAGCAAAGGTGGTGGTGATCTGTACAATCAGTCCTTCTGTCTTGGCCGTGGATGAATCGATCAACACCCTAAAGTTTGCTACAAGGGTCAAAAAGATTGTCTTGACAGCCAAAAATGATGCGGTAAGGATGCCAACATAACCCTGACTGAAGGTCCTCAACGCTTTTACTTTTGTAGGTGACGGACGACAAGGCGCTTCTCCAGCAATATCGAAGTGAAATCGGGGATCTCAGACTCAAACTCCAAACCGCAAACGACGTTCTCTTACAGGAACAAAAGTCCAACCAGTCTATGCTGACGGCCGAACGGCAACAGGTATGTGCACGATCACCCGTATATTGAGCATCCGTCTAACCTGCTCTTCTTTTGAATCACTCTTTAGTATGAACAAGAACTATTCCAAATGCGACTTGTCCGAAATGCATTGAAAGAAAGGTAAGTGAGCAACCCACATAGCAACGCACTCATTCCCTTCCCCACTTAGAATCGATCATCTTACGAAGCTTATTTTGACCTCGGCAACCGTTGCCCCAGCCGATACACAGCAACAACATATACCTGAAGCATCCTATCACACAGGGCCAACAGCAGATACCACCACGACAGATAGTACAGGCAGCGATCCTTGGGTCTTGGTTCGAGATCTCCGGCGCCAGATCCATGAACTGCGACAGAACAATGACCAACTCCAACAGCAACTGAACATCAAGCACCAACGATTACAGCAACTGGAATCCGAAACGACTCATCAAAAGGGGCTGATGGATAAAGTGGCCCGACTGGAGGCCGAACTCAGTGTGACCAAGGCCGAACTGGAACTCACCTCTTTGATGGCTAAGGAAGCGCAGGAATCCAACACCCTGGTGCCTGATACACCCTCCCGATAATAGAGTTTAGCTTTCCATAGATTACACTAGTTAGACATGTCACTTTATACTTTTTTGAAATCCATCTCCCTTACATTAACCTGAAACATACCATCGGTGTCCCAAAAGATGAATGTGCCTGACCCCCCCTTTTTTTTTGTATCATAAACGTCAATAAAGAGAATCATTGCCCAGTGAAACATCACCCAGCCTATATATTTCATTCACCGACTAGATTACGTTAAAGCCTTGTTTTTTATTCAACGTCCTGTAACAACAAAAAGGGAGAAGAGGAGGGGGAAAAAGATAAAGATTATATGTGTATGCTAAGTAACTAAAGGCAAGTGTATGCATTGGGGTATGTATACATGACTATAATGTCAAAGAAGAGAGGCCAACCAGGCGAGAGTAGACTAGAAGAATGAGAAGCAGCAACAAGAGGAGTCCCGTTTGTGAAGGGATTCAGCGACTTGTGAAGAGTCGTGGATGGCGCTGTTGTTGATCCGTTGGTAATACTGTGGCTGATGGATGGCGCGGTATTGGTACTTGTCGTTAGGCAGTCGTTTGGTGGTATGGCGCCAAGTAGGACTGAGGTGATCTCCACTGCTGCCAGTTGCGGTGGGATTCAATCCCATGACTCCATGACGTCTATGCGGTTGATGCTAAAGAAAGAGTGAGTCATACAGCGGTTTTCCTCATTTGTTTCATATCTTTTTTTTTTTTT
>LT554468.1:143805-169263 GCA_900079185.1 Absidia glauca
TGAGCAGAGATCACATCATAGGCTTGTTCTTTTTCCAACTTGTCCATCACTGGCGTTTCCGTGTTGCGAATGGCATCACCTTTGGCTTCCTTTTCGTCAGCAACACCCCAACCGTCGATACAGATGAGACACACCTTTTCTTTAGGAGTTTGCTTTTCCTTGGGATCTTGTCCACCACCAGGCATTATAGTAAGAGTTGAAGAAGTTGGTTAAAAGAGAGAGAGAAGTAAACGGGAGAAAGAAGCACCCAAAAAAGTTGTAAAGTGAAAAGAAGAAGTGTAAAAAGGAAAAATGAAAAATGATATCACTTATGGCCCGCGGTTGTCGGCGTTGGAAAAAACTCGAACCCACACCATTTTTGGGATCAGGCGAAAAGGTCGAAAGAGGGCGGGGCTTGAAAAAAGAAAAAATAGAAGGATGCATGAATCCCCTGTTCCAAATTCCAGGGGGAGGGTCTGGCTTTTTGCATGACAACCACCGAAGCTTGTGTCAATGTTCTCCATCTAATCTCATGACTTTTGATAAGAATCAAGAAATCTGTGTACAGTACACTGCCAATGTTAAGATTTCCTTTGAGCATGCTGATAGCCACTGATAGGGAAAGCAAGTTTCCATGCAAGGTGACCTTTTTAAGGTACGTGCTCGTGAGTGTATAGATAAAACGGCATGAATAGGGCCATCATCCGTGCATGGAGTACATGAGTAAGGTCATCATTGGTATCGGGTGGGGAGAGAAAACGTGGCACAAGTGGGTCCAGATAACAGTGATTCGGTTTTTTGTTTCTTGCCACAAACGCATCTCATCATCACATGAAATGATGATTTCAGTGATCACACATGCGACATTTCCTAATGAATAAGGGATTGTCCAATGGAAAGATCGCCCAATGGAAAGGCCTGTTCCCGGTTGCGATAAGGCTGCCTACCTCTTTCGGGATTAGTTTCTACGCATGTATCAGGGACTTTTGTTTGCGGTTCGTACCTCGATCAAATCATTAAATCTCCATGCTGGTTCGTCACGATGTCTTGCTTTTGAGTCTATTGTTAGTGGGAAGGGAAGTCTAAAAGAGAAAAACAGAGTTCTGGTACACCCGACAAGAGTAGGATCGGAGTTGGATTGACCCGTCTCATGTGAACATGTACGATAAATAAACGACATCTTTGGACAAATTATGTCCTATCGAGTAGTTCCACCTCTTCCACTGTCATTGCTCGTCTTTTCCCATCACTTTGAACAGTTGACCCCTGAGAAAATAAGAACAAAAGCGGAGTTTGAATGTGAACTCCGCTCTGTGGTGACCTTGCATCCGAGTCGCATTCTGTCCCCAAGAGATGATGGGCATTGTCTCATTGTAGTGGGGAGAGCTGACAGTCGTACGCTTCCCGTGTAACTAGTTCCTAAAAAGTACGCAGATAAGTCAAATGCGGAGCTGTGGTGTGAAAAAGAACAAATGGCGAGGAAGAGTCCTCAAATGATCACTTTCTTGGCTTTCTGTTCTGTTTTCTACATGAAACAGTTCTGCCTTACAAAGAAGTAATGGATGATCGACTCTGATAGACCTGAATTCGGGAAAGCTGGACTGATTTGACATTGACCCTGGTGGGATCGACTGGCCACCCTTATCAGCTGTTTAGCCAAGGGCTTCTGTTGTTAATATCTATGTGGCACATTAAAAATGATTGTACCTTGAATGTATCAAAATGATCTTCCCTAAGTTCAAGGTGGGTCAAGAGTCATGATTTTATCCATTCACATTTTAAACTCCGAAAAGTACCGTGTGACAAAAAAAGATGGTGCCACTGATGGGTATTTTAAAATGAATGAGGGGAGGACTTTTTTTTTTTTTTCATCCTTTTCTCTTTCTCTTTCTTCTTCTTCTCTTTATTTTATACTTTGTCCTTCGAACATGCCTTTTGATACCGTGGAACACTCTCACAAGCGGTTACGGTGTGACGGATCATGGGAGGATCCTCAAGACCTTGACTACCATTCATTCACAGCTTCACCATTACCACCGCCTTCACACAACTGGAACAACAGCACACTCTCAGCACCGTCCTTCCTTGACATGCCGTATTGGAAACCCAGCTCGTCTAATATCTACCAACCTGATGCCCTTTATAAAATGGACGATGACACCAGCTACTATTCCACCTCTTCACAGTTATACAATCGCAAAACCTCGACCAGCCATTCACAATTCACCTCTTCGCCTATCTCAGACCACGAGGCACTGGCTTCACCAGTCACCATTACACAACAAGATACGGATTTGAATCCCATTGCTTCGCCGCCCACGCCTATGCCTACGCCCACCAACATTGAATTCTGCCGTGTGCGCGATATACTTAGCAAGTGCAGTGTCTCCTACTCTTCGACCGGGGTGAATGTGGAAGCCAAGGTGACGAGTGCAACCGAACTACGCTCCCTTATTGACGCCTTCAGCCAACTATGTCCTTCAGCAACCCCTCATGCCTCCTCTGCTCCCCCACCGACATCACCGCTATCGACGACCTCCAATGGGACGACACTCTATCGCAACAAACTGTACAAATCAAAGCCGGTGAACTTTTTCGCTAGTGTATGCAATCTCAGCCATCTGATTATGCCTCCTTCCAACAAATCGAATGCATTGACTTTACGGCAACTTGGCGATGCGTGTATAGACACTTACTTCAACTGCTGGGTCCGGTACTCACGAATTGTCGACAAGAATGAATTCATGGCGTGGTATCAAGATCAAGCGAATCCAATGAACACCTTGATTGTCAATGCTATCTGCTCTCTGGTGTTTAGCCATACTGTCAATCATCACTCGAAACCAGGGCTGGAGAAATTCAAGCACGATCAAGATCTGGTACGGCAACAACAGGATCTCTTTTTCGACCGGGCCCGCAAGTATCTGGAACTGTCTTTTGATTCTCCGGATCGATGGACTGTGGTGGCACTATTGTATATGAGCTGCACTGCTGAACCCAAACGACGTCATCATTACTCTGGTATGGCCATGTCTGCTCTTTTGGAACTGGAAATCTATCCTCGAATGGTGTCTGACAGTGAAGATGACTCTTTTGACAAGGAAATGGACACTCGGCTTTGGTGGTTTGCTTGGTCTCTTGATTTCTATTTGTAAGCCTGAAAAAAGGGGACATCCAATCATCGTATACTCATCTTCTATCAAACAATCTCCGATCGATAGATACTCCACTGGTGTTCCTCGCAATACACCTCGAACCAAGCGAATGGGTCAAGTGGATATGCCAAGAATCTGTGAACAGGATGTCGATCACGTCGAAGAACATGGGATATTGGCCGATATCTATTGTCTCAAGTGGTGGCGGTTCCAAAACGACGTAATGGCTGATGTCTACGAACAGGACGACAACAACATGACTGATGAACAACTCCGACAGTACGACGATCAACTCTTACAAATGTATCAGGCTCTCCCACAGTATCTACAATGGAATAGTGGCTTTGCCTATGGCTCGGAAGATCTCTTCATGGTGTGTGTCCGGGTCAACGTTGAATTCAATGCCACTCGCATCATCCTCCATATCCCCTTTCTGCCTGATGCCAACAACCTCCATCCTACCTCTGTGGCTCTCCACTCTCTCAACATTTGCCTCAAAACCGCTCTCATGCAACTCGAAACAATCAGCGCTTCCAACAAGGACGGTCGGCGATGCTCTTTTGATAGGGACGAACTATGGCGTGCCGGCGAAATCATCTCTCTCAGCATGGATGTCTATCGAAACTGCCTCTACTACTCACCCGCCGACTGCGATCTCATCGTGAAAGACATCGACAAACGGGCCTACGAAAACGGTTTGGTCCGCGCCATGGAAATCATGCAAGACTCCTCGGAATTCAAGGTGTCTCGAAAGGACTGGGTGCAAGTATCCGATTGGCTGAAGGATGAAATCGCTCGACACAATAGATTGGACAGGCCATTAATAGTAGCAAGCCATATCAAGAAGGAATCCGACTCTCCGCCGTTATCATCATCACCCTTCTCTGTCCTATCCACAACGCCATCATCACCTGAATTCATCGCTTTCTGCCCTGACACCAAGAAATCACAGCGCTCGCCTACATCCCCGAAGAAGCAGCCTCGACAGCGCCAACAGTCTGCAGCAAGATTCCGGTATTTTAATCCCCGCATGATGAACAAGTTTTTGTTCATTGATGATCATCCCTTATTGTAGCTTTATTGTAGTCTATCTATGCATTTGTCTTCTTCCATCTCACTCCCTCTTCATGATACCAATAAAATTGTCCCATTGTATGTACTTTTTACTTTTTCCGGCATTGAAACTCCGACACAATTTGGAACACTACAAAAGACGATTGTTATGATTTCATTTTCGTCCTTCTCTTTCCACTTCTCACGTCCTTTTCCTTCTAACAATCATGCTGAATGCATATGCATGGATCTTTATCACAGGCATCATCATCTTCTTTGCACTTACAGTGTTTCTCATATGCTTTACTCGATCGCCCATTGAACTTCCTCTACACACTGGCACCGATGCGGAATTCAACGACTGGCCGGTGGAAACTGATGAATTAGTCGCAGACCTTCCTGAAGATGCCCGACTTAGCTATGAACGAGCCAAAGGTAGGGAAACCATAATGGCTGTTAATGGCCGACATATTGTATTCCTTGCCACTAACATTTGACCTCCTTTTCTTGTAGTTTGGCAAGAACGTCATCCCCCAGATAGCATCCCCACAGACATCACCGCACCCCAGTTTATGTCCATTCAAGAAAAGGGTGTCTCTGCCTTTGAATTCGAATGGGAGCCGGAATCTCACTGCTTTGTCGCTGCCCGAACAGAAATCCAATTTGTCCATGGTGAATGCTGCGTTCAGACCAACCTGCCCCTGCCAAGAAACCAAGAAGTGTACTATTGGGAGGTAAAGCAAAGACCGACTAGGTGTAACAACGAAAAAGGACTTACAAGCGCTTCTTTAATCATTCATGTCATTTAGGCCAAGATGTTTGAAAAACCAGATACAACGACCGTCTCCGTGGGCGTGGCTACCAAACCCTACCCAAGCTGGCGCCTTCCTGGCTGGAATCGGTACTCTGTTGGCTATTTCTCAGACAATGGATGTAAATACTTCAGCTCGCCATTCAACGGAAAACCATACGGCCTCAGCTTCAACCATGGCGATGTCATCGGGGTTGGCTATCGACACCGAACCGGCACTTTGTTTTTTACGAGGAACGGGCGAAAACTGGAGGATGCTTACAACGGGTTACGATGGAATCTGTTCCCTACAATCGGCGCCAATGGACCTTGTCAAGTGCATGTGAATCTGGGTCAGGCGGGTTTTGTCTTTGTCGAAGCCAATGTCAAGAAATGGGGACTGGCGCCGTCTCAGGGCACTCTTGCTCCTCCTCCTGCTTATGGCTTAGAGAACGATACCATTCTGTTGGCTGCCGGGAATTCCTCCTCTTCCTCCTCCTCCACCACCACACACAACACAGCGCCACCAGCCGACTTGATCCGTTTAGATGAACCGTCTAGTGATGACCCTCACTTGATCGCACAACCGCTCAACATGCCATCGTCTTCATCATCACACCCACCACCGTACCCACCACCACCACTGCCACCAAAGAACTCCTCTGTACAATCATCATCACATGCTGCTGCTGACGACGACAACGCTACACCTGATGATCATGTCCGATTGCAAATGGAACCCACAGACCATTCTATGTAGATAAAGATAGCGCCTTACCATATACTTCCCCCCTCTACTTCTCACTATATATCTCATACCCCCTCCTTGTATCCACATAGTCAACAAATGCTTTTGAACATAATGTCGCCTATGTAAATAAAACACACATTGATCTCTTTATCTTTATTTTATGCGCAAGAAGGCTTGTTTCATCGTCACAGTACCCTCAGGTGTCACCAAAGATGGAGAGCACAGTGCATTCCCTATCAAGAAGCAGTTTATCGCAAGTGTTTCGCTTCTACGATGGGGAACCAGGCTAAGCTCCAGGGTGGGGGACGCTTTTGCTGCTGCCTTTCATCATTAGGTTCCGGCCAATGGATCATTGACAGGTTAAATCTCGACCGAATGGCGAACAAGGTATGACTGATCCAAAAGTCGAGGGCAGCGGAGTTTTAAAATGTTATAATAAGTAGCGCCTTTTCCCTGGAATCCGTTTCTGTTGCTTCTTCTTTGCTTCTTCATCACTTTTCCCTTCATTCTTTAACGACGAACGTAACATTTATCGACGACGACGAACGACCTTTTAACGACAAACGAACGAACGGTAAATCCCCCTTCTCATCATGTTCGTCTATTGCTTACCATGATTAACATTTCCCCTTTTACATCATTCTTCTTTCTCTTCTCTCCAGAACGGCTACGACGATAACGACGACGATAACGATCACGACGATGCTAATGACGACTCGACCACAGCTCCATGTCGCCCATAAAGGCTGTTTTTAAAATTTTCAAAAGTGAAAAACACGGGGAAACTCTTGAATTTTTTTTTTCCATGGACTCACTTTTTCTTTGTAGATCCGTAACCATTGGACTGATGAAGAGGACTATTCCTTTGCCTCGCTACCTCAAGACACTGTTTACACAACTGGACAGCTCTCATCTTTTTCATCTCCTAAGTTATTACACTAGATTAGTCACTCCACGACAAGCCCCCTTTGCTGTCCTCCACTTTGACATGTAGCATAACCATACTCTCATTTAGTCAATAAAGCTTACTTGTTATCATCTTTAAAGCACTTTACTCTTGTCCATGATTAGAACTACTGCTTTCATTTCCAGGGTTAATGTTGAGATAACGAGTGCAGCTTGTGCCATTGCCAAGTCGAACGCACAAAAATCCAGCTTTTCATGTTAACCAGCCGCTGTCTCAGGGGTATGTGTTCCTATAGAGCCCGAGCCTACATATGCTTTGTAAATCCAAATCATTGACATTACTTTATTTTGTATCAAACAAACAAGGAATCAGTGTAAATATGGTGTGGAAAGACGGGTAAAAAAGGATAACTATAAGATGTGGGATATACATGTGAAGAGGGAGGGGGTTATCTAATCGACATCGAGTATTCTTTCCTTGACATGACCAGCGATCCGATCGACAAAGGCTTCCATCCATCGATAGACACCTGTGACAGCACCCAAGATACCAAAGAGAATCGCCAACAAGGACATGAGCACCAAAAAGACCAAGAAGCCTCCAGCAGCTGCATCCCCACTACACGCCGCGACATCAGCAAGGTAGCAGCTATACCACGGACAAGAGGTCTGGTCGCAGCAGAGCAAGCCTCCAGCAGAAGAAGCGTTTTGATCCAACGGCCGAGCCACACATAAAAAAGTCAGGTACACCATCCCGAGCATAGAAATGACGACGAGCCCTGCAAACAAGTAAAACCGATCCATCCATAACCACGTCGCACCATGCAGATCCAGCCATTCCTTGTTGTCGGGGTCAGGGAGGTGGCCCAAGAGATAAACGTCGACGAGTTTGCAGAGGTAGGCGCACACACCGATGGACAGGAGCACGAGGAACGCCGTCATGAGGCGCAAGAAATGCACGTTGGTGACAATGGCAGCGTAGCGGGGCCGGTAAATGTTGTATTGGTAGCCGCAGAGATCACACGCCACATACGACGAGGCCCGGGGTGACATGTTGCGCCAGCGGTTCAGGCACGACACATGCACATACATCATCGTCCCTTTGCAGCGACAGGGGCGGATCAACGGGTTCTTTTGCTGGATCCATTTCTTGCTGTGGCGGTGATATGCGCTGCTGTTGTTGCTGTGAGGACGGGGAATAAACGGCGTGGTTTCTGGTGAGCCATTGGGTGGTGCACAAATGCTGATCAGAGATTCTTCGTCGTAGTCGTCGCTGTAATCCTCTTCTTCGTCTTCCCCTTCGCCGCAGATTCGACACGTATTCTGATCATCACTTGGTGCTGGAGCATCCTTGGGCAGGGTTGATGGTGGTAAGGCATGGGTGGGCCCTAATGCGTTTGATGAGGTGGCTGTCGCTGCATCCACTGTCGCTTGATGAAGGTCTTGCTTTGGTAGTTTAGGGCATGGTGCATCGAGTGCGTAGTCAAGTGTTGCATCAGAAGCAGGGTTGTATTGATTTAAAGACGAGGCTAGCCCATCCAGTAAGGGTGTTGAAATATCTTCATCTTTGTTGTGATTGATGGGTGGAGGTTCCATTGTATTGAAGAAAGAAAGAGAAAAAAGTAACTTCGTCAACAAAATCTTGTGATGACTTTCGGAGTTTAAAACCCGCCCTCCTCTCTCATGCCGCCCGAAACGAAAATATGACTGGAGAGTATTCAAACACCGTCATACTTGCCTACTTGCTCATTTGAAGGCAGTGAGAATGAAGGTATTAGGAATTGGTAAAGATATGATGTGATACTGTCATCACTTTCTGACCCCATTCCTCTTTTTCTCAACCTCCTGCACCCACTTTGTTTCAAACGGGCCGTTCGTGCCTGTTTCTGGAGATCATAACATGCTTTGTACGAAGATTGAGGTTGATTCCCGCTCAACTTACCCTTCGACATCGAACAGCTGGAGAGGTCTAATGTTCTTAAGCACCATGCGAAACGAGGGTTTCACCAAGGCATGAAAAGTGAGGGCAGGCGGAGTTTGAACATTTTATACATCGGTTTCACTTTTTCACAAAATTCGCAACTTTCTCTCTTTCCCTCGTTTCCCTTTTTATCTGTCATTCAAGCTGGCTCATCGACGTGCTTATCATATATACTCCTCTTTAACAGGTATGGCTCCTATTCAACCTAAACAAGACCAACAAGAATACGACTTTATCGTGCTGGGTGGTGGGTCGGGTGGGATTGCTTCTGCTCGACGAGCGGCCGCTCATGGCGCCAAGGTGGCCGTCATTGAACAACATGGTGTGCTTGGTGGTACTTGTGTAAACGTCGGGTGCGTCCCCAAGAAGATCATGTGGAACACTGGTAAGTGGCAACTCATCATTGAAGCATGCCTATTGACTCACCCTCCATTAATCTTCCAGCTAGTATTGCCGAAGCCATGCACGATGCGACTGGTTATGGCTTTGACGTCTCGACCCAACCTCCTAAATTCGACTGGGCAGGTCTTAAGCGAAAACGGGATGATTATGTACACAAGCTGAATGGCATTTACGACAACAACTTGACGAAGGATGGGATCGAATGGTTCCATGGGAAGGCTAGCTTTATCGACTCGCACACAATTCTTCTCCAGGCGGCAGGTGGCGACGAAGTTACTTTGAAGACAAAGCGGGTGTTGGTGGCAACAGGAAGTCATGCGGTGATTCCCACTCTCCCTGGGGCCTCTTTGGGTATCGACTCGGACGGGTTCTTTGCTTTGGAACATCAACCCAAGAACGTGGTCGTGGTGGGCACCGGCTACATTGGCATTGAATTAGCGGGCATCTTCAACACACTGGGCAGTCAAGTCACTGTGGTCTCTCGCACAACCCACATTCTTCGACAATTCGACGACACCATCCGGGAAAACTTGTTGAAGGAAATGCAGAATACAGGGGTGAATTTTGCCTTCAACTCACATGTCACCGAGCTGACCAAGCAAGGCGATGGGCGTATTCAAGTCACTTATGAAGAAGACGGGAAATCCAAGACCATGCAAACCGAAACGGTGCTCTGGGCGGTGGGGCGGGTGCCGAACATTGCCGACCTCAATCTGAACAAGGCGGGCGTGGCGGTGAACGACAAGAAGCAGATCGTGGTGGATGCCTACCAGAAAACCTCGGTGGATCACATCTTTGCCCTGGGTGATGTGTGTGGATTGTACGACCTGACACCAGGTAAGAACTTTTGGGATAAAACTGCTTACTAACTTTTAAAACCTTTGATCATAGTGGCCATTGCCGCTGGGCGCAGATTGATGGATCGTTTGTACGGAGGTGACGCTTTTAAAGACTTGAAACTGGACTATGAAAATATCCCCACTGTTGTCTTTGGCCATCCGACCTGCGGAACCGTCGGTCTATCACAAGAACAAGCAAACCAAAAATACGGCAAGGACAAGGTCAAAGCTTACACCTCAACGTTTGTCAACCTTTACTTTGGCCTATTGGATCATAAGCAACAAACCTCTTACAAGATTGTCGTTACTGGTCCGGATGAAAAGGTTGTGGGCCTGCATTTGTTTGGCAGAGGCAGCGATGAAATCTTGCAAGGATTCGGTGTGGCTATTCGGATGGGTGCTACCAAGAAGGACTTTGACAACTGTGTGGCTATACATCCTACAGCATCAGAGGAATTGGTGACGATGCGATAGATGAATTATTAGTATATGTTAGTGTAGTTATGTGAATAAATAGTTATATGTATCCAATAAACGTTTGTTTGTGAATAGTATAGTCGTATGTCACTTCTATGTGGGGTAGCTATTTAAACTCCTATTGACAGGTAAAACTTTTCTGCGAAATGCAAAAGTCAAAATAGTGCATCAAGTGGGTTTTATTCAATGACATTTGTAGTACTACTGTAATCGAGCTAAAATTCTGAGTGGGGAGGGCGGGTATTCAGTTGGCAAACCATGGCGGAACTAATATAGTGTCATGACAAAGGGGAATGAAAGAGAGTGAGACAGCGCCGGCTTTGTTAAAATGTCAATCATAGTGGGCAAGATGAGTTGTTGAAGGGGTGCTGCTCCTTAGCAAGGCAATGGTAAGAGGATCTACTAGTGCAAGAAGAAAAAAAATTCAAGGGTTTCCCCATGTTTTTTACATTTGAAAATTTTAAAAACAGCCTTTATGGGCGACATGGAGCTGTGGTCGAGTCGTCGTTAGCGTCGTCGTCATCGTTATCGTCGTCGTCATCGTCGTGGCCGATCTGGGGAGAAAAGAAAGAAGAATGATGTAAAAGGGCAAATGTTAATCATGGTAGACAAAAGACGAAGATGCTGAGAAGGGGAGACTTACCGTGCTTTCGTCGTTAAAAGATCGTTCGTCGTCGTCGATAAATGCTGCGTTTGTCGTTAAAGATTCAAGGAAAAATAAAAAAGTGATGAAGAAGAAAAGAAGAAGCAAATAAAAGGTTTAGGAGAAGCCCTCCTTTTATAAGAACGCCAAGCGGAGTTTAAAACTCCAATGATTTTAAAAGAGCCAACGTAGACCACCAGCTACTTATCCATGACATCTAAAAGTAACCAATATGTGCATGTTACATCGAATCGACTATACTATGGCACACAAACAAGTGTTCAATGAGCCAGCAAAAGAGGAGCCCCTATTCAAAGTTTGGCGGGTCAGGTTCACAAAGTTAGATAGCGTAGAGCCTCATATATGGGACCTAGGCATTTATTATGTTTGACTGATGAGCATGAATGGGAGCTATATACAAATGAAGGAAGGTATGTGCAGGGGATGCTAGCAAGAGTGTGAGAGCTAAGCACTTTGATGATCTGGAATCGCCTTTTCCACAAAGCGCAAAAATCGTTGACCATAAAACTTGGGTGGTACAGAAGAGATTGTATTCTACAAAACATTCGATAAGCAAGCCAAGCGTCGATTTGAAATGTAATCCTCTTTCTTACCTTGTCTTGTGTGATGCTTTTCCATAAATGTTCCGATCGCTTAACAAAGTTGTAGGGGGTGAAGATATCAATGACACCAATAAAGTAAAGGAGGTCCGCATCTTCGTCGTTGCGATTGCTGCTTTGGAATCCACCATTATCGGCATAAAATACACAATTCCGTCTTCTACTTTTTTGGTGAGTCAATCGATCAGGGCAGTAAGGGGAGGGGGTACTTACTCTTGAGAAGGGTTGGTCGAGAGTTGAGCGCTATCCGTTAATGGAATGATGCTTGTTGTGTATTTGGCCGCCTTGAATTTCGATGCTTGGCGCTCCAAGCCATGGTTACGAGCCTAAAAACGTGCTTGGTCAATAGTGATTCCCGCAATACATGATGGTTTTACCTCGATGATTTGAAGTCGTTGATCCCGAAAGCGTTCGTCGTTTCCCTTCTCTATCATGTGGATCCCAATCAGCAAGCTATAGTCCATGATATTCAACCGGATCAAAACCTACAAGAGACGATAAAGCTCAGTCAGTTCTTCTTTTGGTCATTCTGGGTCACTTACCTCGACGTCCTTTTGAAGTTGCGTAAGAAACAAGTGTCGTTTTTCAGGTCCCAATTCCATCTTCTTCCCCCGATTCACCCAGTTTTGATCTTTCATGACGGCATAGGGGTTCTTGTTAATTTCATCCTCCGTGGTTAGTCGTCCAAACATCGAGCCCTTGAGATCGTAGGTTTCGTGCACGTTTTTGTTGGAAGGAAAGACGTTGCCCATGACTACAAAGTGGATTTTTCGACCCCGGGGCAGTTTGATTCGGTGTAGGCCATAGATCCGGCAGAGCAGCGTATTCGGGTTTCGTTTGACGTGCTGTAGTGGGGAGGTTAGAACTGATGTTAGCATGTGCCTTTGCATTCTTCTTTGAATACCTACGTCATAATAGTCCATTAGAATCTTCCGCATAAAGACATGTTCCGAATGATGGATGGTTTTGATAATAAAACGATAGTCTCGAGAGTAGTAGAAGAAGCTGCCACTTTTGCCAGGTGACCCAAGTTCTGATAAGATGTATTTGTGGGTCAACGACATCTAGGGACAATAAAAAAGTAGTGTTAGAAAAGAAAAGAAGCGTTCTTGCCAAGAGGGCTTACCAAGTAATCAGCCGCATCGATATGGAAGATTTCCCGAAGATTTCGAAAGACCCATGGCGCATAGTCCTTGAATTTGAAGTCATATTTCACCCCTGGTGTGAGTTCATTCCCAGTCCTTTATGCAAAAGAAAAGGTGAGGATAGTGTTATGCGATATGATCATTCCTACTTACACATCAAACACCAATTTATGGGCAGCAGTGAAATCGTCCTTGATTGGATCCCTTCGTATTTTTGCTGACACCCGTCCCACCGCAATCCGAATGCCCGTCAACATATCATACCTAAAAGAGAGACATGAGAACTTGATGGAACGTGATATCATTACATACACACTTACATCAAGTGATAGTTCCTATGGCCTTCGGCGACCCGAGTTCCAATTTGGATTTGATCATCTTCATCGTCTGTATCAGCATAATGTTTCCGCCGTCTTGACCGTCGTGCAGCCCTTCGAGCAGCAATTTCAGCCTCCAGCACCGCTTCTTCTTCGTGATTCAAAGGGCCCAAATCGATACGAGTGCCGCCGCCACTAGATGCCATGGAGGGCGAGCGATAGTAAGGGGATCGTACAGAGGTTGTCAAGGATGTACGGCGATCTGTATTGTTGGTATGTATGGTGAGTGGCTGCTTCATTGTCTTCCTGGGAGTCGTCGTGGGAGTTTGGGTGGCCGTGGTTACTGCAGTGGGTGGAATCGTCGTTGTCGTCGCAGGGAGGGAGCCTTCTGTGGTAATCTTCCTTGGTGGAGCTATTGATGGGGTAGTTTCAACCGATCTTGTTCGATGTGGTGCCAAAGCCGTATCGTCTAAGGATGCTGAGGTGAATGAACCAGAAGGGGTACAGGTGGCTTTGTCCAAAGAGAGATCGGAGAGTTCTTGACCAGTGGCGGTAGGATTTAGTGACACTGCCCGAATAGGAGGATCATGTTGCTTTTTATCAGGACTGGCCACTGTTGAGGGGTCATGAGAAGGTTGAAGGCCAGGAAGAGATGTCGAAAGAATTCCGCCACATTCTGTGTTTTCATGTAGTGTTTGGGTTGCACAAGCTGAGAGTGGCATGACGGATATGCTAAACAAAAGCCACAACAAGCCAGTGATGCGGTTTAGACAAAAGTAAAAGAATGGAGATACTTTTTAACACAACTTGTCAAAAAAAGTACAAACAAGTTAAAAGGAGGGAAAGAAAGGAAAAGAAAGAGGAGACAGAAGTCGAAGATATGGGGCCAGGCGGAGTTGTAAATGGTCGGAGTTACAAAAGTGAAAAAAAAAGTCTGTATGGGTGGCATATCATGGACACTGACTATTCCTTCGGCATTAATAGGATTTATCCCATTGTTTGAAGTAGTAGAGGAGGGATAAGAATCTACTGTCGGTGATTGAGGCAGAAGAGTATAATGGGATGATGACAATGGCGATTTCCTCGGCGGCCAAGTAGGAACCAGTTTCCCCTTCAGCTCGGTCTTTTTCAACCATGGATTCCATATTGTTAGGTCAGTGGGTGGGAATAAAAAAAAAGCAAGGGGTAGGAGGAGGAAGAGAGACCTGGATATGGAGCCAACACTCACTATGGGATCTATGCGGGCACTCACTGTGGCTCTATGTGGGTACTCACTTTGTACCTAGACGGACATTCACTGTGGATCAATGCGGGCATTCACTACTAATTTATGACGACGTCTATTATGCATCTATGTAGGCACTCACTTTGATTTTGTGCAGGTTAGTGCCTCTTTGCGGGCTAGTGTTGTGGAGTTGAAATGGTCTGTTGCCTTTTTGCCTTTTTGTTGCCTTGGTTCGGAGTTGAAATGATCTGTTGTGCTTTTCCTGTGTTGGCGGCGTTTGAAAATGTTCAAACTTTTCGAAAACTTTTCGGCTTTGAACTCCAATTTTTTGCGAGTGTTTGCTCTATTTCTCGTAACTGGGATAAATAACCTACTCTCAAATTTCACATGGAGCAAGATGCCATTTATATCTATTGAACAGCATAAAGGGCGAGACACTCATATGTTGTATTCGTCCGTGTCCTCTACACAAAGTGCCAAAAGAGCGACTGATTGGAGGGCTCTAAAATTAGGGATTGCTTCAGCAAAACTCAGCACCCTTGGCATCATTCGATAAATACGAACCACATCACTCTTTGTGCAAAATTTGAAACAGGGTTGTCCATCCCGTTCACATGAACACTCATGTCCAAGAAAAGCGGCACTTTTTCCTAGGCATGACCCGGCGTTCGACGTTGGAATTTTTTTTAAAAGCGGTGTTTCAAAAAGGGAACCACAGTGGTTGTGTGAGTAAACTTCAAAAAAGAGAGCAGTGGAGTCAAGAAGGAAGCTTTATTGATTGATATGACAAATTGAAACTATGGCCAAGCTATAGGGCAAAATGGAGTGAATGGTTGTGTTTCATGACAAGACTAAACTAGTGTAATGACCTATGGAATGAAGAAGGAAAGAGCTGACCACTTACGCCAAATGGGTCAGTGGTAGTGGGCAAAGTGGAGTAGGCAAACGAAGAGTGATGTTTGGAAAGAAAAAAAAAGTGATAAAGGAGCAAATAAAAGAGTAAGAGGGTCAGAAGGTTTACGAAGATAAGTGTCGGGGTTTGACAATATTTGACTCTAGAGAAAGTTTCTACGATAAAAGTGGATTTTTTATTTACAAAGAGTTGACGCATATCATATCTATTTACAGTAATGCTATTCTACGAGGATGGATGCATCTGGTGACGACGAGCCACTCGACGCCCCGAGCTCCATCGCCTTGAAAGCCGTGACCAAGGGAGAGCCGGATACCAAGGAGTTTGCATTAAAAGACTTTTGGGTGGCGGCCATATCCAATGAGGCTTCCCACAACTTCCACATCAGTTCTGCCAGACCATCAAAGCCCATTTTACCGACCTTCCGATTTGCCATTTCACAGGAGAATTTCAGTGCTGTCATTGCACTCAGGTGGCGGCAGAGACAAAAGATGATTCCCGCAATAAACGTATCCTTGGCACCGGCAGGATCAACAACATCGTGCGTTGGAATGGCGGAAGCATGTATGAGTTCGTCTGGATTCAAGAGACAGGTAGTACCACCTTCGCCCCAGCTGCAGAACAAAAGGGACCTGTTTCACCACCACACAAAAAAAAAAAAAAAGGGTTTGAGGGGCGTGAGTTTTCATGCCTGTGTTCAAACCCCGATTTGCATACATACCCCGATTTGCATTGTGGATAAATGGACCGCAAAAAGTCTTTTGGATGGTAAAAGTGTCTTGATTGTGCAAAGGTCTTTGAGAAAAAGACAACATCCGCCTAATAAAAAAAGACACAATGAGTGGTCATTTTTAACAGCAAGGCCATTTTACCTTGGGAAAGAGCAGTTCAATGTCTAAAAGTGTCGGGTTGTCCAAGTCAAGGGAGATAGTGAGTTGTGATCGCCAACCTTCTTGCATCGCCTTTGTTTCCAGCCATCCAATCTGGTCCAGTACAGTATACACCGATCGGCATTCAAAGTGGACCCACGAGTATGGCGCTTCCATGGTTTTGTTCACACTTGCCCTAGAGAAGTGTCCAATGAATTCGTCTTTGGTGAGATCGATCCGCCTAAATAAAAGACTGTATATGAGCGGCAGTACTTGATCTATGGATTCTACAAAAAGGTGACTTACTCGTTACTAGCGATGACAGTTCTTGATCCACAGTGCGAGTTTTGAATGATCACCGTCGAAGGGATAGGGATTTGGCGATACGTGCAGGTTTTTGTATTGATTCCCTTGTCTTCCAGCGATGCTACAACTCCACTAAAATGAGAATGTTAGTATGGCACGTATAACATTTATTGCTCCACTTACCTTGAATCGCTTTTACTGCCCAAACATGACATAATGCAAGGGTCCAGACTAGGGAATTGCGAGAGCACTTCAGCCGTGTTGCAGATACTTCCACCTTGTCGCTGTATCGTTTTCTTTGCATGTATTTGGTTGCTTTCCTTTGGATACTCGTCAACGTAGAGTACGGTTTCTTCGTAGATCTGGCCAACAAGTAAAATGTTGATTGTCGAGAGAGGAGACGATGTGCTGCTGGTATGGTACGAATGTCGAGTCTGAGGGTGAGGTCGCTTGGCTTTTGACGTCAATGCTGACTTGTTCAAGTTGACGGAAGGCGTCAGTGATCTTCGTCTGTGGAATGAAAACATGATCTCGTCAAAAGGAAGGAAGGACAAAAGTAGAGAAGGATTTTCCTTCCCCATCCTTTTGCATGTGTAACTTTAACTCCCGCTCATTTATGATTGGCTGTTTATTTTTCCTGGAAAAGCTTACAAAGCCAGACAAGCGCCCTCATTTTATTTCTTCTCTCTTCTTCCCAATAAATCTTCATGACAACCCATTCAGTACCCCTTATCACCATTAAGCATACCCTCAGTATGGTTGACGACTGGTTCGATTCTAACCGACAAGCAGTAGGCCCCTTGGATCGTCTAGCCTTGGAAGAGACCTGGAATGCGTACTACACTGTTGCCGAAGTCTGTAAATCACCCGCCGCCACTTCCCAGCTCTTTGCGCCTCCTCTCTCCACTCTCTACTTGGAAACAGTGCGCCTACAGCAGCATGTGCTTGACATTGGACATCATTACAGCCTATCTACACAACTCACACAGGCGATCACCACTCTCTTGACGGAACTGAAACAAAGCATTGGTCATTACGAAACACCCAGCCAAGTGGATCAGCTGATGGAGACAGCCGAACAGATCGTTGCAGGTCACACCACCACGACTCAGATGACCAATCACTCGATCCCGTCGTCCCCTACCCCTCGACCTCAAAAGGCACCCACGACAGAAACGATGATCAGCAGCGAACAACTGGAGCGCCTTTTATCAGGTTACGCGGCGAACGGCTGGACCAAAGAAAAGCTTGCTCACGAATTAATGATGGACCCCGACTTTCAGCTGCAGAAATCAAAACCCGCCACGGAATTGGAGCAGCGCATCGACAGTATTGCCCGCCAGGCCTTTTTTGACCGGATCGACGAAGATGTCCAGCAGCACCACGACCTGACGCTCTCGGTCCTCCCTCTCCTGGACGATATCAAGACCCGCCTTTTGTCCTTTGTCCCAGCCACTTCGACGCTGCACCGCACGATCACCGACGTCATGGATTTGGCGCTCTTTGACCAGCAAATGAAACAAGCGACGTTTGATCTCGACAAGGTGATTCAGTTTTGTCTGGATATGATGTTACAGATGGCAGCACCTATTCGTGACGACACCATTCGACGCATTGGAACGACAACCCAGCCAGGCCAGCAGCTCCGGTCGATCTTGGAAACCTTGGAGGTGATGTCGTTGGATTTGATGAACTTTCGCTTGAAAGCGTTGCGGCCTCATCTGGTGCCTGTGGCGGTGGACTATGAACACGACGGGTTTGCAAAGGCGGTGGCACAAGGCACGGTGGGCTTGGCCAAAACAAGACAATGGTTGCATCACTCTTTGGATCGTCTCGTCAACAAGAACATTCAAGCGACAGGGACACGGACGGTGGTGGACGAAGGGTATATGGGACTTTTGACAGCAACAACCGCTTGGACTCGACTCACGTGCCCCGAGACAGTGTTACTGGATATCGATCGGATCGTGGCTTACCAAAACGACTTGCAGGAGGTGACGATCGTCGCTGCCCTCGCCATGCTGGGACGCAACGCTGGGATCTCTGATATCAAGGCATTCACCAAACGGATCTTTGTGCTACTGAAGGATACCAAGGACAACAAGGGCGGGGTGACGCTGGAACACTTGGCTTTGGAAATGGAAAGGGCAATCTCCGCCCCGGTGACCGAGGAAAAGAAGAACTGGATTCGATCGATGGTGGGCAAAACCTTGGCGCATGAAGATCCTCTTTATCGACTTTTGGCGCAACGGACCGCATCTACTATTCGCCACCAATTGACAACAGGTACCTTTGTGGATGACGCTGCCCTTTTGCAATCGGGATTGGAACCTGTACGGCCTCAACTTTTGGCTCTCTGCACTCGTGCCAAGCTGTTTGCTGAGCATAACTATCGTGTGTATGCATCGTGGTATCAAGAAATGGTCAAGGATTTGCAAACATGATGGTGCTACTTGCTTTGGTTATAGTTATTTAGATGTCTCAAGGTAGTATAGTTGTAAAATGCGTATATACCCCCCTTAGTTTGGATCTTACTCCCTCCCCTTTTTTTTGCTGACAAAGATGTGAATAAAGATGGAATAAAGAACTTTTATGTTTGATGGAAACTCCTGATAGGCCTAGCTGGACTCAATCAATGCATCTCCTGACTTCGGTACAGATTGTATGCTTCATGCATAACACTATGTCTGACTTTATATCATCATGTCTGACTTTCTAATAGAACGTTATATAAATGCAAGGCCCTTTCTCTCTCTTTTTCTCTTTCTCTATCTTTCCTTTTACTCAACATGATATCACTCGGTGTACTTTTTCTCTTGGGGCTATGCTGTCAAATTCTTCAGGCCCAGAATGAATGGACTGCCCCGATATTGGATGCCCGATCGCCCAAGAAAATCGGGTTTGGTGCGGTGGGTGGCGGTAGCTCACATTATTTGTGGGTGATGGAGATTCTGCAAGAGCTGGCTTCTCGTGGTCATGTTTCAACTTTATACACCAGAGTAAGTGGATTCAAACCAAAGTAAAAACATTGATGGATGGACTGACCCCCCCTTTTTTCTTTTAGAAAGACAGCCTCCGTTTTGCAAAGGATTACCCCAATGTCCAGACCCAAGCTATTGGTGGTGATGCAAACTTTTTAGCTCTGAAGAAAGAGTCCCCTGGAGTCGTGAATCCTCACTTCAAGCATCCTAATTATAGCCCAGCCGCCGGTGTCAAGCTCATACTCCCTGCATTACTTGCAAACTACTCCAATGGTAAGTTTTCAGGGGATGCATTAATCGGGGTTTGAATATGATGATTATTAATTCGGCCAGTATAGAATACAACGATTACATGTCCATGATCAAACGCAACAAGATAGATCTAATGATATGTGATATGTTTGCTTTTGCCTGTATTGATGCAACCACTTTATCAAAGATCCCGCTGACAATCACCTCCACAGTAGCGTTTTCAGAGGGTAAGAGCTCAGGTCGATGGGTCGGGGTTTCAATTGGGTAATGTCAAACGCCGCCATTCATGCACTGACTCCTTTTTTGTCTTTTGCCTTTTTTTTTGATAGATGCCACCACTGGATACGTCAACAACATTGTACCCTCCTTCCCGATTCCTACCACTGAATACATGACGATCAGGGATCGCTTTAAATACTTTTTCCACCGAGTGTATTCCCCCTATGTATCGCGCCAACTTCAGCTCCCGACGCATGAATTTCAAAAACAACAAGGGCTCCCTATTTCGGACAGCATCTATCGATCCCATCAGGATGCCTTCAAAATTGTCAACAACATGTTTGGATTGGAGGTTCCTCGGCCCTTGGGACCGCTGGTACAGATGGTGGGCCCGATCCTGCGCAAAAAGTACGATGCCCTGACACCCGCCCTGACGACGTTTTTGGACAGCCACCGCCGGGTTGCCTATGTAGCGTTTGGGCAGCACGCAGTCCCTACCGAGCAAGATACCGAATTCCTTGTCCATTCTCTTGTGCAAGCCCTCAAGGACGGCCACTTGGATGGTGTGATCTGGGCGTCGGCCCCCAAGCACCCTGTCCCTGTCATCCCCCGAGCGACAGAAATCCTGGTGACAGGCTGGGCGCCTCAGTTTGCCATCCTCCAACATCCATCGACGGCGCTGTTTGTGACGCACGGCGGTGCGGGCTCGGTGCATGAAGCTCTCTTCAACAAGGTGCCCCTGTTTGTCTTTCCCTTTTTTGGCGACCAGCCAGTGACAGCACGCATGGTCCGACAGCAGTACTTGGGCGACTATATTCCAACGGCGGGTATACAGTACACCAAGGCGACGCTGGAGGAGCTCACAGAAAGGATCAGGCATGTCCTGACCGATCCGACCATCAAAAAGACCGTTCCTCATTTTGGTGATGCTGTGCAAATCCGGTCCCTTCATGCGGTGCAGCGTGCGGCTGATATTATCGAGGAATTGACGGTGGCGGCGATTGATGGCAAGGTGCTGCATCTTTCCGATGTCGGTCGACGAATCTCGTGGATCAAGCGGCATAACTTGGACCTGGTGGGTGTGTCGGTGGGATTCGCTACTGGGTTAGGGTGGTTTGTATGCAAGGTGGTGCGATTACTGAAGATCTCCAAAAAGATAAAGACCCTGTAGATTAGTTAGCATAGCTCCCAGCTCATACACATATCCAAACATTTTTATTACACACTTTTGGTATCCAATAAAACTGTTTATTTGATGTATTCTATGAACTACGCTATAGATTTGAGTAGTGGAAGGGTATGTACTGTACATGGCAGGCTAAACTAGTGTAATGACCAGTGCAATGAAGAAGGAAGGACCTTCCCAGTGGTGCCAAAAGAGTCAGTGGTAGTAGTAAAGGGCAAGCGAGCAGTGATGTTTAGCGGTGCAGCGGTTATTCAATCTACAATAGAATGGTGAGTACACCAACAAAAAAAAAAAAAAAGCGAGTTTTTCGTAATCCCTTGTGCCCAATCCCTAATCAAAGTGCATGCCATCCAGTCCTGGTACCAGAGAGCCTATATCCGTTGTCACCTCATTCGATCACACAAGAAAAAAAGGAATAATGATGCAAAAGGTGAATGTTAGTCATGATGAAGAAAACATTCTTGGCATGGAAAGAATTACCTATCGTTCAGTGCTAAGGGCGGTTTATAGAGAGTTTCGGTTAGAGAAGGTGTCATTCCGTAGGAAAAATAAAGAAAAGACGATGTATTTGTAAAAAGTAATGACAAGGGGAAGAAGGAGGAAATAAATAGGTTAGCAAGAAAGACTCGGATTTATGCGCATGTCGGAGTTTAAACATATCTATCTCTTCTTGCCTCTATGCTTTCCTCGGGCTCCTCACACACACACACACACACACACACACACATACACTTCTCCTGCCTCTACGCTTTTCTCAGGGTCCACTCACCCACCCACCTTGGAATTAGAAGACAAAAGCTTCAATTCACAGATCGCCCCTACATGATTGGTTATGAGTGGCTAGACCACAAAAGTTACTTTGCAAACTCCAAGACCCCTCTGTTTTAATACATATGATATTATATGACATTGACTACAAAGATTCTACTTATAAGACTAGATACTAACTAACGACCACCACTACTTTTGAGCCAGTTCGTTGCCAATCTTATAGTTCAAGATTTTGTTCCAGTCCAACTTGTTTCTTGTCAAAGGTAAGGCTCGACGTAATCCCTTGAAGGTTTCTTCGGCCAAGTCGGTGTAGCTGTCATTCATCGAGGATTGGTAACGCTTATCAAAGGTGGCAATGCTCTTGAGGATCGCACTGGCCAATTTTGACACATCCTAATCACCCAAAAAGGAGGGGAAAAGCGGTGAGTTAAAAAAGCTCAGGTATACACTATCAGACTATTTTCAAGACTTACCTCATTCTTGGTGATGGATGCTTCGAATTCCTTATCAGCGTTCAGTTGGACATTACCATCTTCATAGTAATGCACGGTGACCTTGGTTGTTCCTTTCAATTCGCCAGATTGGGTATCATAGGTCCAGACCGCACGCCATCTGCCATTCCAGTAGTTGTTGGGGTTGTATTTGTTATCGACAATGGCCAAGATCAGCTGTTGTTCGTTGGTATATACTGTCAGCACACCTTCGGGGTAATGGTCGTTCACATACTTGGTCGCTTCTTCGTCAACAGCCGCACTAATACATCAGACGATTAGTTTCCACTGTTCATCATCTTTTGTCACCTGTTTTTGTCTTACCGCAATTCATCCAAGGTTTCGTCTCCTTGATGAGATTCCAACCCATCAGCTGTCAAACGCATATGGTCAAACGTGAAGGTCTTTTTAGACCGAGGA
This sequence comes from Absidia glauca, assembly GCA_900079185.1. Lineage (NCBI taxonomy): Eukaryota > Fungi > Mucoromycota > Mucoromycetes > Mucorales > Cunninghamellaceae > Absidia > Absidia glauca. The sequence continues at coordinate 166,497 of LT554468.1, forward strand.
TCCAAGTAACGGTCACCCACTTGGTTGTGCTTTGAGATAATGACGGGGTAGTCCAAGCCGGAGGGAGTCACTGTAATGTATTGCTCCGTGTTGTATTGTTCCAATGCACTAAGAATACCATCTTGGAGAGCTTCGTCATCGTTCACCAGAGTACGCACATCTATAGAGTGAAAAGGGGTCGAGTGAGCATTGCCGCCAAACACTTTTTTTTTGCCCTCCTTCTTTTCCTACCATTGAATACATCATTGACTTCCCCAGGAGGACTTGCTAATAAGAAGCCAGAGGCAATTTCAACTTTTCGTTCAGTAGAGATGGTATCCATTTTACAGAGGTTAAAAAGAAAGTGGAAGAGAAAGAGAAAGAAAAAATAAAAAGTGTCTCACCTCTCACTAGCGGGTTTTGAAAATACCGAAGAGAGCGGGGTTTGAAACAAAAAGGCTCGTTTGACCGTTGGCATTGACATTTTTTTTTCTTTTCTCTTCCTCCTTCTGTGTTTCTTTGATTCGTCATGTTTCAACTGACAGAAACGGGGGGGACTTGCTTTGCTACCTTTTTTTCCCTTCACTTGTCTCATTATACATCCTTAAATCCCCACTACATGCATGTCTTCGGTGACGACGCTCTCGAGTGATCAAATTGCTCAATATGTACTTCTTGGCACCGTCATTGGCACCTGTGCTCCCATCTTTATTCGAAATGTTTACTATTACCGGTCCACCTCCAAATCCAAGTACATCAAGATACTCAAAGCCATCATGGCCTTCTTTATGGCCTTCAAATCGGCTCTCTTCATCGTCTTCAGTGTACCGTAAGTCATCACTTTTGTCTCTCCACCCTTATACTGTACTCACTCCTCTATTGATGATACTGGGCTAGTGGCGGAGCCAGCTGTGAAGCTTTAGGTAGATCGGCTGATACGTTTTACCATGTTGCCATGGTAGCTGGCGACGCTGTGCTGCTGCATCGAATCCTGGCTGTTGTGGTATTCCATTGGAAACGGCGGATCAAAATCATACACCTGCTTATCCTTTTGGCAAGGGTTATATCTGGCATCGTTGATATTGCGAGGGTACACATCAGTTTTAATGTGGAAACTGGGAGCTGTGATTACCGGGACAGTCATATCGTAAGTAATGGCCGCGTAGGACCAATGATGGGATACTCAACACACATTTACGAGCTAGATCGGCATCATTTACACCAGTCTGGACACACTGTTGGATTTTTATGCGACATGCGTTATCTGTATCGTGCTGATTCGACATATGCGGAAACTGAATCGGGATGGGCTTGTTACTGCCAATACGCATCGATACATTGCTATTACTATCTATAACGGAACTCGGACCTTTTTACTCACGATTGTCAACTTACTCGCTGCCGTTGGAATTGCATTGGTAAGTATTAACCTCCCTAGGATGCATACTAAGATCGCTTTATTCATAGAAGCAAACCGACTCTTACTTTATCCCGCTCGTGAGCACCCTTTGGCCAATCACCAACCTCTTGTTTGTATCTCTCATTGGCTACGATACTGACTTTACTGAAGTCATACGAAACATGCGCACCCAATTTGAAGATAAACCAATCAGTATGAACGATGTGGTGCTTCCAACCTACCCTGATCAGATATCCCACCGACGGCCCAGTACTCCCACCATTGCCTCGCAACATCGCCCTTTCTAGTCATAGACGATTCTCCATTTATATCATACACCTTTATATCCTACATAGCTATATCTTTTAAACCTACTGATTATGCAAATAAAACATTCTATTGTCTTTCTTACCTCACGTTGAAAACAGTGTATATCTTTTGCACAGTAAATATTCAAACCCCGCCATTCATGCAGAATCGGCAGACATCGAAAAATGACATTGGCGCACATGTTTTTCGTTGAGGCTCATCTTTTTATTGAGAGGACGCTTAGGCAAAGCAATCGGCGTTTTTAAGCTTCGTCTATCAGCACGTTTTGTTCAAAGTGTAAAATCTAGGACATCAAGAGCAAAAGAATTGCGGCTCATCCGAGAAAAAGAGAACCAGGCCGGAGTACTAATCCCATCTGTCCTCTTTTCGTATAGTGTACACAGACACGCATAATTACACAAAGTGTCTCGTAACGCCCGTACTTTTAGGAGTCAAAATAGAAACCACGAGACCTCTCACAACGGACCTTGGCAGCACAAACAGGGAAAAGGTCTTTTTTCTCTCTCCCGTTCCCGTTCGTATTCGCTTTTTCCGAATACGATGATGACAATAAATCAACATTCTATACTCATTTTGTTTTGTCATAAGATGTTGTGGCCCCCTTCCCCTGGAGCGATTGCAAACGCTGGTCGTCCACTTTGAATGCCATTAGAGTTTCAAACCCCGCGTCCAAAAAAATAATCTCTACTTTTTCAAACTCATTTCTTTTTCTCTCTCTCTTTCTCTGCTCTTCTTCTTCCCCCATACCCCTCTCTGTCCATTGTTACCCTTTTACTAGTTAGTGCCTACTCTGGGTTCTTGTCATTTAGCTGCACAACTAGGTTATTCCCCTTCTCCCTTGCGAACGAATCATGGCACAAGTGTTCTCTGAAAAATCTGTAAGTCAATCAAAATGTAGAATGAAACAAAGGTACTAAGGAAACCTTTCTCAATGGTATGATTAACAGCGTGGAAATAAATGTTTCTTTCCAAAAATTTGGATCTCAATTTTTCAAATTCTCAAATTTTGTCGAAAAAAGTCCACACATAAACTTTTCAAACTCCGACCCCTCTACCCTT
>LT554468.1:189402-200572 GCA_900079185.1 Absidia glauca
CCTTTTTTGCCTCCACTGTCATTCTCTTTACTCCACGACGTCAAACGAACGAACAAACGAACGAACGAACGGTAACTCTTCGCTTCTCACGTCATGCTCATCTTTTGCTTACCATTACTAACTTTTTGCCTTTTGCATCGTTCCTCTTTCTTTTGACACTAGATCGGCTACGACGATGCTAATGATGACTCTACCACTGCTTCATGTCGCTCAAAAAGGCACTTTTAAAATTTTCAAACGTAAAACATGGGGACCCTCGCAATTTTTTTTAGGTGCACTCTCATTCCATTGTAGAATCTTGTAGTCGAAGTCACTAATAGAAGTGTACCAAATCTTTGCCCATACCCTTCCGGTACTATCTCTGATACTTTTCCACAGCTTGGCCGTTTTTATCCCCTCCATTTGCTTACTTTTCACAGCAGTTTAATCATTCCCATTACAATAGCTTTCTGCCATTAGAGATTAGCTTAACTAAGACTCCAAACATAGCCTGTACCATAGTCCTTTAGTCCTATTCCATCAATAAAGCCTACTTGAATTATCCTACGAAAGACATTTCTCAAATCCATAACCATGACAATACCATGTACTTTATAAAGACGAAACTACAGATGAGTAGCTCGTCATTGACAATTCCTCAAACACCATTGGGTTACTAGTTGTAATGAATCTAATGACATATACATGATCGTAAGGTCTATCTTCGCATACATACAGAGTTTTATTGGTACAATAGGATTAATGGGCTATGGTACAGACTATGTTTGAGGCCGGAGTTAAGCTAGTGTCTAAATGGCGACGGGTTGTAATGAGAATGACTAAGCTACTGTAAAAATCAAGCAAATGGAGGCGGACAAAGACGGTCAAGCTATGTAAAAGTATCAAAGATAGTAGCGGAAGGGTATGGTCAAAGAATTGACACACTTTTATTAGTAACTTGGACTACGAGATTCTACAATGGAGCGGGAGTGCACCTAAAAAAAATTGCGAGGGTTTCCCTATGTTTTTTACATTTAAAAATTTTAAAAGTGCCTTTTTGTGCGACATGAAGCAGTGGTGGAGTCGTCATTAGCATCGTCGTCGTCCCTATTGCCGTCGTCATCGTCGTAGCCGATCTAGTGTCAAAAAAAGGAAGAACGATGCAAAAAACAAAAAGTTAGTAATGGTAAGCAAAATATGAACATGACGTAAGAAGAGGAGAGTTACCGTTCGTTCGTTCGTTCGTTTGACGTCGTGGAGTAAAGAGAATGACAATATGGAGGCAAAAAAGTAATGACGAGGGAAAGAAGGAGCAAAAATGAAGAACGGGCATAAAAAAGTTCTTGTAGTCAAATCGGGATTTGAAATCTAGAGTGCACAGGCACACATTGTTGGAGGAGTGGGTGGGCAGGAGCGGTTTTATCTTCATTTCAAGTTGAGTCCCATCTATGACCAGGACTGAAGTCAGGGATTCAGAGAGTCCCCCGCCATGTAAGTCCTTATTGTTAGCAAAATTCAGGATACGCAGGTTGGTTCTGTCCGGTTGTAACTTTTGGTGACGAGTTGCCCTGTTTTTCAAAACCGGGATGGATAATCCATCTTCAAATTTTACACGATTCAAGATAAAGCATATATCTATCAAAAGATACCGGAATTGAGGTAGACCTTTGCTGGATTTTTCTCTGAACACTAAACAAAGTCTCAAAATAAGCGATCCATTCCCATAGGACCAAAGTTGAAAAGTTGTCCACTAAATCCCAGCATCCTCGGCTTCCTTCGGTAGACGAGAGGCAGTCCTTTCTTCATGTAAAATTTGAGGGGAAGTTTGTTTTTCATTTTGCGGGAAAACTCATTTCCAACAAAAATTGGCATATTTCATGGGTGATAGTCCATCATTTTTTCACAAAAAAAGGCGTTTTGAAAAATCGACAACATTTAGGTTTTCTGAACTGGAGGGAGTCAGGGACACATAGTGCTTGTGTGCACAGCGTTCAAAAGACAAAGTAGTCAAGCCAAAAAGTGAGATTCGTTCATTCATACACTTGACACAGAGTGAAATCCTTATGGTACATAGAATTCGAACCAAATTCAGAGCACCAGCATCGGAATCTCAGTTCCTTTCCTCGAGTTTGGCCCCAGGAATTTAGACGCTAGTCATGGAAATGGTTGCAAGCAAGCTTTTTGAGTGAGTGAGTCTCCACAATCAATGAACCTTCCACCTTTGCCAAAGATGCAAGGGAAAAGGCGGGGATTGAAATATAAAGGCAAGCCCCGCCTATCAATTTCAAGCATGCCCCTGAATGCAAACCCCATTTCCTAAACGTGATCACAAAAAAAGGTGTATGGCTCACATGGAGTGGCTTTATTGACCAATAGGCAGCAAGCACAGTAGCCATGACAAAAGTACTTAGATCAGTAGTATAACTTTTCAACAACCAGTCCTCCCACTACATTCCAAGTGATGGCAATGGACCACAGTACATAACATGTCGCAACAACACAGGTATTGGTCGTCAAATCTATGGTGTGCATTGCAATTTGGCGAATCCGTTGCATCATTTTATAAGAATCAAAAAGACAGTGAGGGTGTGAATAGAAGGTTTATTATCAGAGAAGAGAAAAAGTAAGATGATGAAGAAGGGGGGAGGGTATCTATACTGAAGAGCAACACCTATCCATGTGATCAGTGTCGTACATACAAGCGGAATTCATAATGGAATGGTTCGTGGTGTTGTAATCCTGCAGGCACCGTTTCCTCGACAAAATGTTGGAGCTCTTGATGTGAGGCTGTCCTGAATCTTGCGGGGTCGATTGATGGGAAAAAGGTATCGCATTCTATTTTATCGTCGTTGTCGTTTGTTCCAGGATAATGTATATGAGTCAGAAGGATATGAGTGCATTGGTGAGGCATGCCGGGGTCGATCAGTTGGCGGTAGATCTGCTCTCCGCCCAGGACAAAGATCCGTCCTTGCGTTTTCTTCAGTTGGAGAGCCAATGTCATTGCATCTTGAATCGAATTCACCACAGTTGCATGTTCCCAGGTTTCCACGGCATGACTATAAAAAAGATCAGTCTACAGAATGAAAGGATCAAGCCTTGTACTTACACATTGTATGTTTTCTGGGTGGAGACGACAATGTTGTACCTGTTGTGATGAGGACGTTGTTGCATAGGTATAGATTCCCAAGAAAGTCGTCCCATGATAACAATGTTATGCCAATCAGAATCTTTTTCAAAGTTATACGGTTCGCTGGTGGTTATAAGATTGTCAATGATGTCTGTGCTGATCAGTTCTTGTTGCTGTTGGTTTTTGTATGGTTTCGTGGTGATGCGTTGAAACCATTCCCAGTCGCCCGGAATGCTCCACGGTAGATCTTGCTGGTATCCTATGCCATGTGTGTCCCCTAGCGCTGCTGCAATGGCAATAATATCGTGGTTGACTTGTGGTTTGCCGATAGTCATGATTCTAAAAGTGAAAGAAAAAGTAAAAAACTCCTCCCGACAAATGTTTGACCTTTAATATTTCTCACGCCCTGCGAAGCCATAATTCAAACCCCGCCTATCCGGCCATTACGCCCAGCCATTCACGTCAAATCAGGATCGTTCTTTATTTTACACCACCCCACATTCCACAATGGTGATATCTATGCTAGGTGTTTCATTTGTCACAGGTATACTATTGATTTCATTCAGTACTTGAGATCCGCTAGCCAACTGTCCAAAGATTACATATTTGCCCCCAATCTTATCGAATGCTTTGGTATTGTCGTCCCGGTCTTTCAATGTGATGAAGAATTGTGATGTGTTGGTGTTTTTCCCACTACATCGATCAATCAGAACGTTATTCAATAATTAATCCGCTTTTAGGACATCCTCCGTCTTACCTATTAGCCATGGCCAGTTGCCCAGTCTTTGTAAACTTCATCAACCCCGCCTTTTCGTCGTTAAACTTGCCATTGTAGATAGAATCGCCACCCAAGCCATCATCTATAGCGGAGAAACAAGGCTGTTGGTCCATAGTCCACCTATCTATCTGTTCGTTGTTTTACCTCTAGTGATATCACCGCCTTGGACCATAAAGTTGGGCACCAGTCGAAAAAGATGGGTTGACTTGTAATGGAGAGTTTTCTTCGAGGCTTTCCCAATCTTCCCACCTTGACACAGAGCGTAAAAGTTGTCGCACGCCTTTGGGCATGATGCATCGTTCAAGTCAAAGACCAACCGACCCCCTCCCAGAGGTGTAGGAGTGTCCACCAACCAGTTTTCTTGTTGTGCTGTAGGATCGCTCGAGAGAATGTCTCGTACAGTTTCCCGGTCTTGTTCTTCGAGACAGTCCAGATCGTCTGTTGCTAAGCCGTAGGTGGTCGCCCATTGCTTCACCCATTGTCGCGCCTTGTTGTATCGTTCGGTTTCTTGAGCATGCTTTGTTGTGTCTCCAATCGCAATGTCGAGGAAAACTTGGCGGGCAGGCATGATGAATCAATGTGAAAGAAAGAAAACCAATCTGTTTTTTCCCTCTGCCCCCTTCCTTAAATTTTCAAACCCCGACGTCAGCAAGTTTGACAAATACTTAATCACCCAATTTTTCCCTTCTTCACTTCTTCTTCTTCTTTATCTTCACAATTCACCTTTCCATCAGAACGGCAATAACATACCTCTAAATCGACTTTATCAGTGGCATCTCTTCAACGACGAACACCAGGTATTACCCACTTCTCAGCATCCTGTACACCTCTGTTACATTGCTAACAATAACATTTTTCATCATTACTCTTCTTTTCCTTAGCAGATCCACGAATATAGTCTCTTTGGCACCAGGACATGATGGACATAGGGTTAGATTACGGATTGGACGCAAGGGATGACGAAAAACATGGCAATTCTTTTTTAGGTGCACTCCCTTTACATTGTTGATTCCCTAGTGAATGCAACACTAGATAGTGTTATTTCTTTATGTAACCTCTTCTCCCACTATTCCTGTCACTTTTGGCACTGCTGGACATATCTCTCCTTCTTCATTCCCCTTGCTCATTACACTAAAATAGTCATTCCATAGCAAGCCCTATACAAACTTTTGCGACCTTCCTTTATGTCAACTACAACCAGTCATAGCAAGTCCTGTACAAATACCTTCGCAGCCTTCCGCCGCCTACTTGGACAAATAGCATAGTATAATCTCATTCAGTCAATAAAGCCTACTTGAAACCATCTCCATGACTTTACTCTTTTGCACAAGCTCCAGTCCTGTACCCTCTGATAAACTAACCTAACGTTGTGAATTACCCGGCGTGCCCGTCCATTAAACTAGCATTCACCTACGAAAAGTTGCTGGAGTCACTTGAGAAACCCGAGCCTGGAAAAATCGGAGTTTCAATTATGCATGAATGGCTGTGAATCAATTTTGAAAGCCTTTCTACAAATCAGGACAGACGGCCAAGACATGTTTATGTGTTTATCAGTGATACCACTCTGTTTCCTGGTTTATTTAGTGACTATTGGTCACATGTATAGTGATATCATCACATTGAATCGAAAACGCAAAGGTGTGCAAATGGGCTTTCTAGCGCTTCACGCGCCCGCGGTGATTCAAACCTGACTGATCTGATTTCCGCGGGCAATATATACACCGCACTATGGGGTAAGTAGGGCAAGGGCCCACTGTATCCATCTATTTTGCAAAGATCCTTGAACTTGACGGTAAGGTATTTCAAACTCCGTATGCAAAGGCCATTCATTGATGCACTTCCCTCATGGGGAAGAAAGGCCAAGTGGAATGGGGCAGCGATGTGCTGGCATAAGGAGACTTTTTCGATCATAAGGGTAAAAGGGACCAATCAATAATCACGAGGAAAAGAATGTTTTTTAACTCCGACGTCGGTCATGACAAATCATGAAAGAAAAAACTTTTTATAGGTTGTCTCTCTTTCTCTTTCTTATTACTTTTTACCCAATAGAGCCGCTTCTTTTTTTTTTTCATTCCCCCTCCTCTCTTCTCTCTTCTCTTGTTGAACACCTTTACCATTAACGATGCCTTCACCTCCTAAACCTTGGGAAGTCAATAACGGAACAGCAACAGCAGCAGCAACCAATCCAGTGACGAGTCCATCCGGAGCTATTGCAGCTACCAACTCCACAGCTTCAGCAACCCCACCCATTCCTGACCGGTCTTCCGCTACTTCCATGACCACAATGAACCGACCTGGAGGTAGGATGAATAGAGGATGATTGATAACGATACATCAATGGGTACTAAACTTTGCTTTTCTTTCCTTTGTTTATGTTTATAGCTTACGGCACTACTGGCTATGGCACTACCGGCTATGGCACTACCGGCTACGGCGGCGGCTATGGTACTACCGGCTATGGCTCTACCGGCTATGGCTCTACAGGCTATGGCATGGGTGGCTATGGCTCATCATACGGCGGCTACGGGTCCAGTTATGGTGGCATGGGCAGTCGCTATGGCATGGGCGGCTATGGCTCCAGCTATGGCATGGGTGGCTATGGTGGCATGTACGGCGGTATGGGCGGCTACAATCGATATGGCGGTCAGATGGGTGGCATGTACGGTGGCATGGGTGACCCCAACGAACCTGGCTTATCGCAACAGATGGAAATGGGAACTCGAGCCACTTTCCAAGTCATTGAACAGATCGTCGGTGCCTTTGGTGGTTTTGCCCAGATGCTTGATTCTACCTTTATGGCAACACACTCTAGCTTCATGGCCATGGTGGGTGTGGCTGAACAACTTGGACATTTAAAATCATACCTTGGTCAAGTCTTCAGCATCTTTGCTTTGTACCGACTCGTCAAGAAGGTCTTCAACAAGGTCACTGGCCGTACTGAACCTGGGAACCCTATGGAGATGAACCTGTCCGAATTCCAACAGTTTGAACAAGCAGCAGCTCAACCCAAGATGTCTAAAAAGCCTCTGTGGATCTTCTTGGCCATGGTCGTCGGTATTCCTTATTTGATGCACAAATTGATCCAACGTATCTCATCGAATCAACAATTACAACAACAGCAAATGATGCAACAGCAAGGTGGTCTCCCTGATCAGCAAATCGATCCTTCTAAATTGGAATTCGCACGTGCCACTTACGACTTTGTTGCCGAATCACCAATGGAACTCAACTTGAAGAAGGGTGATATTGTCGCTATTCTGTCCAAGACTGATCCCAACACAAATGCGACTAGCCAATGGTGGCGTGGCCGACTCCGAGACGGGACAATGGGTATGTTCCCTGCCAACTATGTAGAAATCGTCCAAAAGGGTCCTGCAGGTCCTGATGCTCAACCACCACAGCAACAACTCATGGCCCCCTCTCCAACATCAACTCCTGTCATATCATGAAAAACAGGATTCCCCTAGCAACCGTTACTTATTCCCCCCTCCTTCCCCCATTACTTAGTTTTCCCAAACCTTCTTAGTCTATCACGATATCTCCTAACTTTGTTCCCCAACCCCTTCCCTTTGTAAAATATATAAATATGACTCTTATCCCCTCATCCTTTATGATGACTTATCTGGAATGTGAATGCTTGTCCTTTCTTTTGTGGGGAAATCAAGGTTACTCATCTTTTTCCTGTCAATTCAAACACCGATAGATTAAATTCAAACGCCGTCAGCTGAAATCCTAATAAAGTGCGCCCCTCCCAATTTCGAACTTCTTTCCCTTCCTTCTCATTACATTATACACTCATGGATATCAACAAGTTGTTTGACGTCAAGGATAAGGTTGTTCTTGTCACTGGTGGTGGTCGTGGGTAAGGCACTCTAGACAAACAGTCAAGAATGAATCCAACTCACCAACTTTTGAATGGCATGATGGAAGAATTGGTCTCATGATCGCTACAGTAGGTCACTAGGACAACTACTATTTTCCCCCTTTTACTCACCCATTGTGTCCTATAGGGATTTGTCTCTGCCGGTGCAAAAGTTTACATTGCGTCTCGCACAGCCTCTGTTTGTGACAAGGTATGGAAAGACCCACCATGAAGTACAGGAAGACTCACTATTGATGTGTATCGTAGGTGGCTGAAGAACTATCCCGTCAAGGTCCCGGCCGATGCATCTCCATTCCTGCCGATCTATCATCCTTGGACGAATGCCAACGATTGGTCGACGAGTTAAGCAAGCATGAAAGCCGTAAGTGATGAAAGCGGGCAAAGTGCCTTTTGACATGCCGTACTGAACCTTGGTTTCTCCTAGATTTGGATGTCTTGGTGAACAACAGTGGGACAAACTATAACGAATCCCTTGAAGATTACCCCAATGAAATGTTTGAAAAGGTCCTCAATCTCAACTTGACTCGTATCTTTTCGCTCACTCAAAAGTAAGTGGCCTCTCCCCGAAGTAACATACAGTAATCCTCATTTTGCCTTTTTTGGGTAATAGATGCTTACCCTTACTGAAAGCCAAAGGGACAATGGAAAACCCTTCTCGTATCATCAACATTGGCAGTATTGGTAATACCATTTCAGTCAGTCAGTCGCTCGACGCATCACTTACTCATTGACTTCTACGTAGATGGTCTTCGTCCTCCACCTCAAACCACATTTGCTTACTCCGCCTCCAAGAGTGGACTGCATATGATGACTCAACATATGGCCTCGCAACTGGGCGGCGAAGGTATTCTCTGTAACGCCATTGCCCCTGGTGCATTCCGCTCCAAGATGATGAAGGCCACTTTGGATGCTTTTGAAGAAGTCATCAAGAGCCAAATTCCCACAGGTCGCATCGGTACTCCGGAAGATATTGCTGGTACTTGCATCTACTTGTCCTCCAAGGCGGGTCAATACGTTACGGGCGCTGTGCTGGTGGTGGATGGCGGTGTTAGTAGTGGTGCAAAGCTGTAAAATAGTCATAGTCATAGCAGTAATGATAGTAATTGTCTTTTGGTAAGAATAAATGTTGGTTATAGCAGCGTCTCCATGCTTTGCACACTGTAGGTAGGGTGATCATACACATCGTGCATAGGGTTATTTGCGGCCCTCACTAGATGTATTTAAAACGCCGATCTCTCTACAAAGGATCCTCTTTTTTGTAAATTCGTTTATTCGCTCTTTTTTTTCTTCTTCATCACTTTTTTTATCTTTCTCTCTATATTAGCACCGCACCACGAACGACTCGCACTCTATGCAACGCACTTGAACGACGAGCGTAGGGTAACTCTCTCCTTCTCACCCGGTCCATCTTTGTCTTGCTATGGTTGGCATTGACCTTTTGCATCGTTGCTCTTTTTTTCCCTATTAGATCAAATGGGCTGGCAACAGATATAGACTCTCTAACAGCAGGACTGGACGCAAGGGATTACGAAAAACGTAGTGAAACCCTCCCCAATTTTTTAGGTGCATTCCCGTTCCATTGTAGAATCTCGTAGTCGAAGTTACTGATAGAAATGTACCAATTCTTTGCCCATACCCTTCCGCTACTATCACTGATACTTGTACACAGCTTGGCCATCTTTGCCCATCTCCAGTTACTTGGTTTTTACAATAGTTTAGTCACTCCCATTACAACTCGTCACCCTTAGCACATTAGCTCAACTACGGCCCCAAACAGAGCCTGTACCATAGCCCACTAGTCTCATTGCATCAATAAAGTCTACTTGAATCATTCTCTCATAGGGTCTGTCATAGCATTTTTAAAACCCGCCAACTTTCCTCTCACCACAAAACTATGGGGAATGCTACAGACAGAACCATCCGGACAGAACCAACCTGCGTATCCTGAATTTTGCTGACAATAAGGACTTACATGGCGGGGAACTCTCTGGTTCCCGACTTCAGTCCCGGTCATAGATGGGACTCAACTTGAAATGAAGAGAAAACCGCCCCTGACACACTCCTCCAACAATGTGTGCCTGTGCACTTTAGATTTCAAACCCCGATTTAACCACAAAAACTTTTTTTATGCCTGTCCTTCATTTTTGCTCCTTCTTCCCCTCGTCATTACTTTTTGCCTCCATTGTCATTCTCTTTACTCCACGACGTCAAACGAACGAACGAACGAGCAGTCGAACGAACGAACGAACGAACGGTAACTCTCCTCTTCTCACGTCATGTTCATCTTTTGCTTACCATTACTAACTTTTTGCCTTTTGCATCGTTCCGCTTTCTTTTGACACTAGATCGGCTACGACGATGACGACGGCAATAGGGACGACGACGATGCTAATGACGACTCCACCACTGCTTCATGTCGCCCTAAAAGGCTCTTTTTAAAATTTCCAAATGTAAAAAACATGGGGAAACCCTTGCAATTTTTTTTTAGGTGCACTCCCATTCCATTGTAGAATCTCGTAGTCCAAGTTACCAATAAAGTGTACCAATTCTTTGTCCATACCCTTCCGCTACTATCTTTGATACTTTTACACAGCTTGGCCGTCTTTGTCCGCCTCCATTTGCTTGATTTTTGCAGTAGCTTAGTCATTCTCATTACGACCCGTCACCATTTACACATTAGCTCAAGTCCGGCCCCAAACATAGTCTGCACCATAGCCCATTAATCCTATTGTACCAATAAAACTTTGTGTGTATGCGAAGATAGACCTTACGATCTTGTACATTTCAACATATTCATTACAACTAGTAAACCGATGGTGTCAATCATGAGCTACTCATATGTAGTTTGGTCTTTTTATTGTACGGTATTGTCATGGTTGTGGACTTTTAAAACGTATTTTGTAGGATGATTCAAGTAGGCTTTATTGATGGGATAGGATTATAGGGTTATTGTACAGGCTATGTTTGGAGTCGTAGTTAAGCTAATGTCTAATGGCAACAAGCTATTGTAATGGGTGTGACTAAACTTCTGTAAAAAGTAAGCAAATGGAGGTGGACAAAAACGGCCAAGCTGTGTAAAAGTATCAGTGATAGTAGCGGAAGGGTAAGGGCAAAGATTTGGTAGACTTTTATCAGTAACTTGGACTACGAGATTCTACAAGGGAATGGGAGTGCACCAAAAAAAAAAATGCGAGGGTTTCCCCATGTTTTTTACATTTGAAATATTTAAAAAGAGCCTTTTTTGGCGACATGAAGCAGTGGTGGAGTCGTCATTAGCATCGTCGTCGTTCCTATAGCCGTCGTCATCGTCGTAGCCGATCTAGTGTCAAAAGAAAGAGGAACGATGCAAAAGGCAAAAAGTTAGTAATGGTAAGCAAAAGATGAAAATGACGTGAGAAGAGGA
>LT554468.1:206113-222460 GCA_900079185.1 Absidia glauca
CGGTCATAAAAGCTTCCCAAGATAAACTCGATTCGATCTTCCACCCCATAGATCTTGGCGTTATGTCTGGCGCATTGGAGCTTGACGGGGTCGATATCAATGGCAATGACTAGAAAGCAAAGGATCAGTATGAGGCTATTCCAACCGAGCAACAATCATTCTTACCTCGTTCACACGTCAAGGCAAATTGTATGGTATTGCCTCCACAGCCACAAAAGGCATCAATGATCACATCAGAGCGGCATCGTTCAGCGATATGTTGCGCAATGGGTTCTGGAGTCACCGAAAACCAACCCTCTATGAAGATATTACATGAGATAATCACATCAAGTCTACATTAGCCTATGTCTTACCGAGATCCATCAGAATACCGTCGTCATATTTGGAAAAGTAGGCGTATCGTTGAAACCAGTACCTAGACAGAATACCCCTTGTTAGCAGCGCCTATTCTACCAGTTCCTCTTCACTTACTTTTTGAGTTCTTCGGGCATGGTGTCCAGGGTATAAGATACAACCACATCGTCAAACAGGATGGGTTCAGGCAATTCCGTCCATTGAGCCTTCAATTTCTTGTTCTTCTTCTTTGACTTGACATTCACCAGGCGTCGCTTATTCATCAAAGTAGATGGTGCCGTATCGTCCATAATAATGTCAGTTGCCACTATCAATGTCATATCAATGCTGTCGGTTTGTTCGTCGTCGCCCGGAACACTGTCCAATTGCGGTATCATATCATTGCTGTCACTTTGTTTGTCGTCATCCGGAGCACTGTCAGTTTCCAATGCCGAGATCATATCAATGCTGTCACTTTGTTCGTCGTCGTCTGTCCGAGAAGCTGCCACCTTAATGTCATTGTCGTCGTCATTGTCAGTGGACTGGCTGGGGGTTGAATATTCGTCGTCACTAGAGGCTGGTAACTGAATGATCGAGGAGGGCATGCTGCTGTGTTTTGTTCTGCTCACCGTCGATCCTTGGTTCCTGAGTGATGACCAATGTATTAAAACGAGAAAAGAAGTAGAAGAGAAGGGAAACAAGAAAAAAAAAAATGCGAGGGCAAGCAGTCCACACTTTTAGAAACTATTTCAAACTCCGCGTATATGGGCCCTTTTGCATTGGAGAATGCCTGGGACGCATACACGCAGACTAAAAACAGTAAGGACAAGAGGTAAGCTTTATTGATTGGAGCAGTAAATCTATGGCTAAGATATAGGTCCAAGTGGAGTGGGAGGAGGAAGTTCCATGACAAGATCAATCTACAGTAAAGCTGTTGTCGAGTTGTCATCACCGCCATCGTCGTAGTTATCGTCATCATCGTTGTACCGATCTACGTCGAAAAGAAAGAGGAATGATTCAAAAGGCTTAGGTTAGTCATGACACATAGAAGGTGAATAAAACGCTTAGGCAGGAAGATTTATCATACATGCGCCCTTAGAGGTTGCTCTATAAAAGTCGAGCTGTTCATGTTGTGATGCTATTGTCGATGGAAAATAAAAGCGATGAAGAGTGAAAGAAGAAGCAAAGAAGAGACTGAGGAAAGAACCCCCCACTTTGATAGGCGTATTGGGTAATTTGCACCCACTCTCGATTTCAAACCCCGATGTAGCTACAAGATTACTTTTTTTACCGGTCCTTGTTTTTGCTCCTTCTTCCCCTCGTCATTACTTTTTTTGCCTCCATTGTCATTCCCTTTACTCCACGACGACAAACGACGAACGAACGAGCAAACAAACGAACGAACGAACGAACGAACGGTAACTCCCCTCATGTTCATCTTTTGCTTACCATTACTAACTTTTTGCCTTTTGCATCTTTCCTCTTTCTTTTGACACTAGATCGGCTACGACAATGACGACAACGATAACGATGACGACGATGCTATTGACGACTTCACCACTGCTTCATGTTGCCTAAAAGGCACTTTTAAAATTTTCAAATGTAAAAAACATGCGGAAACCCTCGCAATTTTTTTTTATGTGCACTCATCTTGTCCTTAGTAGATTCCCTAGCCATTGTACCGATAAAGTGCACTATACCTTGACCCATTACCAACGCCTACTCCTACTGATACTTTGGGTAACACTGGTCTGCTTTCCTCCTCCTTTATCCTTAGCTCATTACAGTAGATTAGTCACTCCCTGACAAGCCCACTACCACCCACTAGGACATGTAGCTTAAGTATAGTCTCATTCAGTCAATAAAAAAATCCTACTTGAACCCATCTCCATGACTTTGTTCTTTTGCATAAGCTCCAGTGATCTTAGAGACTCTGATATGTAGCGATACAAATCACCCGGTGTGGCAAGGCGATGCCCTTTTTTATTGTCCACTTCGTCTCTTGGCGGCGTTTAAATCACGGTGTAGACACCTTTTGGCGTAACTGGTGCCTGATACAACAGACTGCTGGGGTATTAAAAAGATGGGATAGAATGGGAGACTATATGTAGGTAATGGTTTACGATAAAAGACTAGAGACATATGTGATGGGATGGGATACTATGGTTTAATGGGTGGGTGACACTATACTGGGCATACTGGGGACTCAACCCTTGGATAACTGTGATTATTTGGGTTGTCTTTTGGGGATTTTTGGAGTTGACATTATGATTTACTGTCGTGCAGCTTTCTATCTACGTTGTCGTGTGTCTATAACCTTCAAATTCACATAAGACCAGTCCATTCAGGTGCAAACCTCAGTCTACGGCTACAGCAGATCCTCTTTGACATTTACACATAAGAGAGGACGAACATTGTGGAAAGATCCTTTGAGTTTGAAAGAGATGCGGATTCTATCAAAGCGCAATATACTATACCTAACGAGGAATGGAGTTGGGGAGGTTTGCGAGGTCAAACTTTTGAAACTCCGCACGCATGAATTTCACTCTGCTGTCGGTACATAGAAACAGAAAGCAGGTGAATACTTTGACGGAAAGAGGTGTTTCAGACACAAAAGTTGCTGGGAGTTTTGAATGACAGTTTGTGGTTGGAGCTAATTGTGCAGGTCTGAGGGGAAAAGTCAACAGTAGAAATGTGGTAATGATGCACTTCAGTGATCAAAGAGTGAGAGGAAAGGGCTTGATTGTCCTTCTAGTAACCAAAGTGTCAGGAGCTTGCGCAGCGTTGCACAGTTTCTAAACGGGATACTAGTGCGTACAAACTAAAAGAAAGCATCATATGGTGATTGACCTTGTCATTTGCCAGAAAACCAATTATATCATCAGCTTATTTAGCTCAGTAGCGAAGGCATCATCTGGCAGAGCTCATCCCGCTAATTTTAAACTCCGATTTGTGCCCAAAAGGAAAATCACTTTTCTTCAAATGGGATTTCGCTCCTCTTCCTTAATCCTTTCCCATGTTAATTTTTACGCCTTCCATTATATGTACCTGATCCACTTAATTCACTGATTGTACTTATATCTTTGCCTTTTATCTGTAATATACTCTCCACACTCTCCTAATGCAAGCTTCCACTTCTGTAAAACCTCTTCCTCTTTTACCCACACCACCCCACCACTCGCCTTTACCCTTACCTTTGGACGACGAGTCTAGGGTTCAGCTATGGAAACTAATACATACTTGGCTGCGACATGGCCAACTTCAGACGAAGTGGGCTACCGTCATTAACGATCTCTTGCTACGCATTCTCCAAACCAAGCGCTGTGAAACGTCCTCCTTGAGCTGTGCTGAAACAAACAACATGGCCGCTTCTTTACCATTGTGCATTCAACTGTTTGAAACAGGATCTCCTCCTCAGTCCAAATACTTGGCAACCTCTAATGATGGCACTTTACTCCAAGCTCTTACCGGTATGTACTAGATCCGTTGTAATGTACTTCAAAGAAGCTGGAAACTGATAGTATACTTTTATATTATAATAGACCTGCCTTTACCAACGGTGTATGGTGGGACAATACGGCTCTATGGCGCTCCAAAGTCTTTACAACGCAAACTCGTAGATATCATGGCAGTCTCTTTGTACACGTTATACTCGCTGCAGCTGGAAATGAATCTGATGTGGGATCACCGTGTGCATCTCTTGTCAAAGCTATCCTCATCGCAACAAACCCATCCATATCCGAAGCAAGTCTCACCCATAGCAACCTCAGAAGTGGTCAATTCATCTTGGAGATCTGGCGTATTGGGTTGGATCATCAAACGGTATGGCAACAAGGTGGTGGATGATAATACCAAGGTGCCCTCATCATCTTCGATCAACCGACGACAATCCATGCTGGGATCAAAGACGCTATCAAGGAAACCGGTGGATATCAAAACAATGAACGACAGTGTGCCCGAATCAAATGCGCCTCCTGCCTACCACGAGTCTCCAGATTCTCGATACTACAGGGACTTACGACTTCGACTACAAGATGCCATCTTATCGACCTCCCCATCCTGTCTCTTTACTGCTCCGTCGATCGTCACCGTTTTGGATGCAGAAGAAGAAGCCTTGAATACAATGAAGACAATAATCGCCAATGGTCAACAACAGCAACATGAAATCAACAAGCATAAACATCGCTCTGGAGGCCATCTCTTACGGGCAAAGTTATCTTCACTGGCACGACGATCATCCACCAACTCTTCATTGTTTGGATCTGAACCAACCCTGCTCAACGACTACCCTTCTACAGTCATCACCCTCCCACAATCTATCATGGCCTACTCTCTGCTACGGATACCTAGGAAGATTCTCAACAACACAAGCAAGGTTGGTATGGATCACCTCTACTTGGATACTTCATCGATTGAGGCGTTTACCTACCATCAGCATATGGTGATCAGCTATTCTTCTCACCCCATTGGATGCCCTGACCGACCCTGTGTTGGACCAACTCTGTGTGCCACCCAATACTTTAAATTCGACGACCCCTCCCCTTATTCTGATTGTACCCTTGGCTCTGCCCTGAAAGGATGGCTGAATCATGGCCACCAATCTTGCAAGCACTGGAACACGCAAAAGACACTGGTATGCGGCGATCCTTTAAAAAGCACACATGGATCATCACAATCTCTGAATCATCATCAAACACAGTCGGATGTAATTGATCGGCAGCAGTCAGACATTTTGGATTCCACCTTGGCGCCACTATCGAGGAAACAGCAGACGACAAGCACCACCACCACCACACCCAAGGTACCTCTCCATGGATGCAGCCAGACTCTCCAGGATCACGTCCTGTGCTTCAGCAATGGATCCTCTCGTATCAGCGTCTACTTTATAAAAACAGCGCCATCTGACACCACTCATTCTGAAGATATCAGCAAACCGGTTCTGGATGATTCGACAAACGACAAACTCCAGTGCTGGTCAACCTGCACCATTTGCGACGCCCAAACGCCACCACTTCCGATATCACAATCGTCCTTTAGCTTTTCGTTTGCAAAGTACTTGGAGCTTTGTTTATATAGCACACGACTTATGGGACCGAGAAACGATCTTTGTCAGCACGCCAAATCGACTCCTTCTGCGATCGCACGCTGTTTTGCCTCGGTAACCAAGGGAACGACAATGGAAGTCCGATTTGTGAAAGAAGACACCTCCGTTTATCGACTTCGCGGATCGCCATTACAATCCACCAAACCCACCGAAGCAGTAATCCGCCCTATATCAACTCCTCGCATTAGCAGCTCGACTATGGAAAGATGGAAACGCAAGGAAGAGAAGGCCGTGGACGATCTTTTTGCAGTGGTACGACATCATC
This sequence comes from Absidia glauca, assembly GCA_900079185.1. Classification (NCBI taxonomy): domain Eukaryota; kingdom Fungi; phylum Mucoromycota; class Mucoromycetes; order Mucorales; family Cunninghamellaceae; genus Absidia; species Absidia glauca. Next base: position 211,816 of record LT554468.1, read on the forward strand.
TCTTGTCTCTTCACAACGACAACAACAACCAATGGATGAACAGCAATGACCCTGATATCTTGTACTGGAGTACACACCTAAAAGCGGATCAACAGCAGCTTGTGTCAGCACTCAAGGCGGCGTGTGGTGATGTGGATGGAAGCAACTTGAACGACTTCCGCCGATTCTTCACTATGAAGGCCTCTGTGATCATGGATAGCTTGGCGAATTGGCAGCGTCAGCGATGGCCCGATGAAACTGGACGATTTCCGCCGCTCTTGACCTGGGAGGATCGGCCCGACTATATGAATTCTGATATCAACGATACTATCCATTGTTTCCCCGGCTCGGCTATTATGGTGCGCGAATTGGAGCCTTCGTCTATTGTGGCATATACATTAAGGTAAAAAAAAAAAAAGGGGGGGATGAAAAGCTACTGGAGGACTGATGTTGTGTTTATCTTTAGCTCAAACGAATATACTGAAGAGCTGGCTGATACATGTACTTTTGGTGGCGATTTGGAATCCCGCTCTGCACCAGCTCCTCCCATAAAAGCAATGGCATCACCCACTCTATCGGCACAAAGCGGTAGCGAAGATAGCAGGCACAGTAACAACAGTAACGACGCAACACAAGTGATCGACAGCTACTACTCATCTGTAGAAAGGAAATACATTGCACCTTCGACAGGATCGGTTACGGAAACAGCCTCTTTTAGGACAATGGTGATGGAAACGGTAAAGTCCAATGTCAACGAAATGGAACAGCACACACCTCGATTATCACAACTCTGGCGCTCTACCCCGGTCTTTTTTCCCGACAAAATCCACCTGGCACAAAAAGTCGAACGGGATCTCGCTCTGGATCCTCACCAATCTACAAGAGACATTATGGAATCGACGTTTTATCAAGATCCGCTTTACAATGCTTCTTCAAAGGACGACAGCTCACTACCACCAACATCAGAGGAGACTTTGAAAAAGATCAGTCCACATATAAAACATCGTAAGGCTACAAGAACACTGTTGATTGACAGGATGGACTCACTTTTCTTGTAGGGTTTATCCATGGGAACAAGGAGTTTACCTGTATTGTCTACTATGCAAGCGAATTCGAGCTCCTGCGAAGATCGTGTGGTGTAGACCAACTGGTGATCGAGTCGCTTGGACGCTGTCAAAACTGGGAAATGACGGGCGGGAAAAGTAAAAGCAAGTTTTACAAGACACATGGTACTGTAAAAAAAAGGGGGGAGGGGACTCAGTGGGAATGTATGGGTAAGTGAACTCATCTTGCTCTCCTTCTTCTAGACAATCGCTTGGTGGTGAAAGAAATGATGAATGCGTGGAACATTGCTGAAAAGGATGCGTTTCTACGATTTGCACCCAAGTATTTCGACTACCTCAAGACAACGGATAAGGTAAAAATTCATGCTGTGGAGAGACCGGTCGGTCGGCGTTTGAAAAAGTGCTATAAGTCGTTTTTTTTTGTTTTGTTTTTTGGTGAAGGAGAGGGTGGGGGAGAGGGAACAAATCACTAATTTTCTTTTTTAGGCTCCAACTGTGCTTGCCAAAGTCTTTGGTTTTTACAGCGTGCAAATGCGGACTCTCAATGACAAGAAACAGGTCTTTAATATGGACGTTTTGGTGATGGAGCAGCTCTTTTACGGCCAGTCGATATCCAAGGTAAGGGGTTAAACTACTTTTATGATCGGCATGGAAAGACTGACTGTGTTGCCAAGACTTTTGACCTTAAAGGGATTCCTGACAGACAGGTCGAGAAAGAAAAACGGAACCAGATGGATACCACGCTATGGGATGGTGATTGGAAAGAAGGTAGGATCGCTTTATGTCAATCATAGCATGTGCAAAACTGACTCTTTTGTCCTGTCTGTAGCATACAGAATGGGATATTTTACCTTTGAACAATCTCGTGCTTGGGTCGAATCTGCTATCCGGCGCGATACCGAGTTCTTAGCTAGTAGTAACATCATGGATTACTCGCTCTTGGTAGGCATCGATGAGGCAAAGAAGGAGCTGTCCGTGGGTATCGTTGGTAAGAGAGGGAAAAAAAAGCGTACTAGAAGGAAACGAAGACTAACCTTTTGTCTTGGTTCTCAAAGACTTCATAGGAGCATATACATGGTACAAGAAGATTGAATCAAGAAGCAAATCTACTCTTCAACGAAACCGAGAGGTGACAATCCTTCCCCCTGATCAATACCGGCTTCGATTCTGTAGGGAAGTACCAAACTACTTTATCCCCATCCCAGGTAAGCAAAGAAATCATCATATAGACCCACTAAGTAACTTGTTTTGCATTGACTCCTTTGACTTGCAGGAAAATTTGACAAGATACCTTTCCGAGAAACCAACTCCAGCTCATGGATGACATAACTAGGTGTAGTTTTTGACTAGATTTATAGTTGACTGAATTACTCTGCTCACCCTATACTTCATATCCCTTTGTTATCATTTGCCAACACCCGCTTCGATCCCCCTATCTCCCTTGAAGACGTAGTATGATCAAAATAAATCTTCATGCCTTATTTTATACTTGCAGCCCCCCTGGTTTCAAACTCCGGTCGTGCCTGTAAGTATCTCTCTGCCCAGGAATCCTATTCTTTGCTTCTGCTTTACTTCTTGATCACTTTTTTCTTTCCACCGACATTGACAATGCACCACTAACGACTCGCCTTCTATACAACGACCTTGAATGACGAACGAAAGGTAACTCTCCTTCCCACCATCTCGTCCATCTTTTGTCTTACCTTGCTAACATTAACATCTTCCATCATTGCTCTTCTTTTTCTTAGCAGATCAAACGAGATGGCAACGGATATATACTCTCTGACAGCAGGACTTTGGTGCACTCTCAGTCCATTATAGATTCTGTAGCCATTGCACTGTTAAACGTCACTACCCGTTTGCCTACTTTCCTGTGCCCACTACTGATACTTTTTGGCACCACTGGACAGCTCTCCCCCCCCTTCATTCTCTTGGTCATGACACTAGGTTAGTCATTCCAAGTCCTGTAGATAGTTTTGCAACCTCCCCCCATCCCCATATAGCTTACACTTAATCCCATTCACTCAATAAAACTTGCTTGAATCCATCTCCAGGACTAGCGTTTCGATTCTTAGGGTCAAACTTGTCGATTTTTTCAAACGCCGATTTTTGAAAAAAAAGGATGGACCATCACCCATGAAAAGTGTCATTATTTGTTGGACATGGATTTCCTCGGGAAGTACATGACAAATCTATTCTCAAATTTTAGAGGAAGAAAGATGTGCTTTTTATCTACCGAATGATACCAAGGATGTTGGATTTGGCGAGCGTTTGACCAACTTTGCCGCCGCTGGAACCAGCCGCTGTTTTGGGGGTAATGTAGTGTTCAGGGAAGCATCCAACACAGTTGTACTTTTAATTTAATATCTTCGATAGACATACATTTTGTATTCGCCCATGTGAAATTTAAAGATGGGTTATCCATCTCGATTTTGAAAAAAGGGGCAACTCGTCGTAAAAAGTTACAGCGGGATATCCAAAAGTTTCCAAAATAGTGTGTATTCAAACGCCGCCCGCCCTCGTTTTTTCACATCCCACATTTCCCAAACTCTCGTGTGCGTGCATGCCAGAGTTTCCTAGATGACTAGAGCTTATTCAAAAGAGTAAAGTCATGGAGATGGTTTTTTTAATAGGTTTTATTAACTGAATGAGACGAAGGTTAAGCTACATGTAAGACTAGTCATGGAATAACGAATCTAGTGTAATAAGCTATGGAATGAAGAAAGGGAGAGCTGATTACCAGTGCTAAAAGTATCAGTGTTAGTGTTCAAACGGAGCAGGCCAAAGGGATGGGGGGGGGAGCGTTTTAAAAGTACTATGGCTAAGGAATCTACAATGGAAAAGTGAGTGTACCGAAGGTTTCTCCATGTTTTTCGTAATCCCTTGCGTCCATCGCTAAAAGTGCATGTCCATTCAGTCCTGGTGCCAGAAAGCCGATATTCGTTGTCATCCCATACGATCTTTTAAGAAAAAAAGGTGCAATGATGCAAAAGGCAAAAGTTAGTCATGGTAAGACAAAACATGGATGAGATGGTGAGAAGGAGAGAGTTACCTTGCGTTCGTCGTTTAAGATCGTTGTATAGAAGGCGAGTCGTTAGTGGTGCGTTGTCAATGTCGGTAGAAAGAAAAAAAAAAGTGTTGGAGAAGCAAAGGAGAGGGAAAGAATAGGATTTGTGGGCAGAGAGAAATTTATAGCCACGGCCGGAGTTTGAAATACCTGTGAGGCTCTAAGGGGTGGTGAAGAGAGACAATGAGGAGCCGTAAGCATCGCTTGATGCTTTGTACTTTATTTGTTATGTAATGCATGATAAATGGGATTAAAATTGGGTACTAGCAACTACAAACTATGCTAAACTGTATGGAGAGACAAAAGGTGAAGGGGGATATCTAAATGGCCATGCTTTGAATGGGATCCAGGTTTGGTTGCATAGCATTGTCTTGTGTTACATCCACCGAGTCTTCCAAGGACATTTTTTTAAGCAAACTGATATGGGGGTTCTTTCGCTGGTGAAAGGCAAACCATCCCTGACGACGTGTAGCTGACCGTTTTGCCCATCTAACAAGATATAAAATAAAAAGTGGTCAGATTTTGACAAGGTCCGTCTGGCTGCTGTACTTACAGTTCAACAAATCGACCACGTTTGATTTGGTCATCGTAAGCAGCATGGGGCAGTAAGGTTTCGATCATATTAAAGACACTGGGCGGCTTGGGTTCGGTGTATTCTAGCAATGTGAGTTGATAGGGTTAGTTGTCATTGTCATGCATCAGAGCTTGTCACCACTACCTTCATGAATCCAGTGCGAGGTCGGTTGTTCAAAATCAATGATCACATCAGCAGAGCGTTGATGGCGCAGATCAATCCCATCGCCCTTTTTAAACATAAGCAAGATTTCTTTGGTGGAGTTGAAATATCGACTGGGTTCGTCCAAAGGCAAGTTGTTCATTGATTTCTTGAACCATACCAAGTTTTCTACGTATTTGCACCCTATTGAGGCGAAAGCAAAGAAAAAGGTAAATGTCAACAATGATCAAAGAGTTTATCCTTGGTGTTCGCCTTACCCAAACTAGCCATCATCTTGATGACATGCCCCTGAATGAGCTTATGGGTCCAAATAAAGATGAGTCCTGCAGACATACGTTCCAATACCTTGTCCAGTAGTTCAGCCTATATGATTTGAAGAGACATGAGCATCAATGGTAATTGGTTTCCCCTCTTGTATATCGCTTACCACTTGCTTTGCATCCCATTTGCATGATCCATCGTTTCGGCCGTCTTCGATGATGAATTCCCATGGAGGATCCACCAGGAGTCCTTCGATTTGTGATTCCGTTTTGCCATCCATATCTTCACCGCCAAGTTCATTGTTTAGAAGCTCTACACAGTCCATCATGTCGTCGATTTCACGATAGTACATCCTTCGCTCGAGTCCCGTTCCGTCTGTCATGCTGGTGCTGTCGCTATCACACAATAAGGGCTTGATATGTTTGACACTGCTGTAAAAGTCGTTTGGTATACGTGTGTAGGAAACCAGGTCGTCAGGTATATCCACTTTGACTTTCTTGACACCGGCGAAGAATCGAGAGAGTGATACTTGTTGATGCGTTGGTTTTGCTGATGGTTTATCCAAAGTTGCTGTATTGACGTAGGCTTGTACTTCTGTTGCAGTCTTGTTTAGTAGCCTATGTGCGGTGGTGAGAGAGTCGTTAGTCACTGGTCGGGGTATTCTTCGTGCCTACATTTCTGTTGTCGTCAACCCGCGGTGCCATTCTTGCTGTGCGATCCAATTCTGACGTCGGCTATCTTTGTCGGTGAGTTTACTAAGAGTAGAGGAAGGGAAAAGATCTGATTATCATCATCATTCCATATAACACAAGCACACTAAATGATCCATTACCTGACAAATGCCTTGTATTCGTCCAACCGACACTTCCAATCAAAGTTCAGATCGATGGTCTTTATCAGTACTTGATCCGGTTCTGCAGTTTCCAAAATGGTGTCAAAGTCGTCGTCGTCTAGAGTACGGGGTCGTTTATGAAGGTGTTGTTTCCCGATCAAGCCAGAAATTCTGTTGGTTTGCTTTGTAGCTGAGGTTTTGGGCGTCCTTAGTTTCAGCGCTGGCTTTGGCGTACGGGCAGGAGCTGCAGAGGCGCTTTATATCAAAGTCATATAGTTAGTCATCCAACATAGCATACTTTATTCTTTCATGCCCTTGATTTACCTTCCAGATCGTTGGTGATACTGTTTTAGCCACATATCCACGTTCTTCTCCACTTGCTTGACATGATCGCTTTCCCAGTCAGGTCCCAATACCATAGTTGGAGGATCTACACCAGAGATATCGCCTTTCTTCGTTTGCTTTAGTTTGCCATCTACAACTTCATAGGATGCGTCTTTCAGTGTTTTCTTTTCGAGCAGCTTGCGATAGTAGTTCATGCATTGGTATCCGACCTAAACCATAACATATTGTTTAGTGCGTCAGTGGAAGGACTTGATCAGCAATTGTCATGATGGCTTACCCGGTGAGGGATACCCCTGCTAAAGGAACCCCACGAAGCTCCTATCTTCCAGCCATTAGAGATCCATTCTTGATAGCGCACCATAAACAGGCCATGTTCCTTGGATGACCACCCGCCGTTTTGCTGGCCTTCACCAGGGGTTACAAACCGGTAATAGTAAGCATCTGGACTCTAGTATCCCATGTAAAAGCAGTTAGTACGGTCAACCACTCTTATATCATTTCCTTACTAGATAACGTTGTTCCCATGCTTTGATACGAGAGCCTTGCCATGTTTTGACGCACGCTTCAGTGAAAACGTCCTCACCGACCATCTTTGACTTTTCAGGGGTTCCAGCCACCTTGTTTGAGAGAGTGCCAGTAGGATTGTCGTTGCCTGAGACGTCATCAACAAAGTCTTCATCCATATTGTCTAGAGCTGCAGTTTGAGATCGGTCCAGGGCTGCTTTAGGTGATGACTGTTCAACCAGAGAAGTGTTGCCATCAGAGAAGGTCATGAGAAAGTCCTCCAATCCAAGGGTACCATTCGATTGATCTTCATTGTCAATGTCCATAGCAGATCGATCTTCCAAGTTCGTCAAAAGTCCAACTGCGGGTGTAGTGATACAGCTGTCGTCTGTTGATTGAGTCGATAGATGTTGATTGAATTCTGATCCAGAGGAAGAGGTGTTTAGTGGTAACGTCGACATGTCTGTTTTCTTGGCCAAAGACAAGCTTAAACGTTTGGGTGTCTTTTCACAATCTTCTTGATTCATGTCAAAAGGGAAAAGAAAGCGCTGAAAAAGAAAATAACCAGCCGCGCTTATCAGGACGATCCGGAGTTTGAAATATTTTTTCCTCGAGGCGCGTGCCAGCAGATTATTCAGGTACATCAAAATGAATCATGCTAATGGTACATGTCGTTGAACCGGTTGAAATACAACCTAAAGAAAAGAAGAGTCAAGCTGTTCCTAGAGGTAGATTCATGGGAATGTCTGTTGTTCGGTTTAAACGGTTTGAAGCCTCCTGCTTTGCCGTTATGTGACCAGACTGGGTCATGGTTCTTTCAGTCATCACTCAAAGTGAAATCTGAGTACAGAGCAATCCCCAGTTTCTTCGACTCTACTGATTCTCATCCTTCACCTTCTTTGGTCTTGGTGCCGCCCTTGAATGATAATCGATCAAGCGATGTTGGAGATTATTCATGCAAGTAATAAGGTCAAGTATTTTAAACTCCGCGTACTGGCCTATTGCTTGCAGGCCTCAACACATTGCTAGTAGTTCTGTTGACAGTAGGGTAGATGTTGAGCGGCGAATATCTCATCGGGTCGCTCTTGAATAGCGAATGAATCAGCTTTGTAGGGTGGATGTTAGAAGAGTAGAGCCATAATGTCTTTACGGGAAGAAAAGACAGCACATAATCAGTTACGTCAACTTGATTGCTTTGATGAATGAACCATTGTGAAGAATGCATAATCGCCAGACAATGATGCTTCAGTTTGATTGGTTAAATAAAAGATCCGCCTGTAAGAATTCCAACTCAGATCTAGCTAAGCCGAAGAGCTAGGCGGACATAGAGGCCGCAAAAAGGAGGAATGGATAGAGAGCGGTGGTATAATAGAGCACCTATCTTTGAAATTGGACTTGATCTAGTTTTCAGAGAAGGGTTGTTGTTACCTCATCCATTTTTAGAGGGGACGGTAGACTTTTGTGCTTGAAAATTTGAACCAATCAAAACTCCGATTGGTTATGAACCCCGATAAGGGCACGATGACCTTTTTCATTTCTTTCCCTTTCTTCTCACTCAACAATCCCTTTTTAAAGTTGGTCTACTTTTCTGTACTATATAAACCAGATAACTTATACATACCCTTCACCCTCAAACTATATCTACTTTAATACCTTTGTTTACCTCATTCCAGCCCCCAATTCTCAATGTACGGACAACATCAGCGATCAAGGTCATTCTCCCACTTTCCCCAAGACTATTCGAACATGCCAGCACCTGGTGGAGGTATGGCTCAACAGCAACAACAGCAACAGCAACAACAGCAACAACAGCAGCAGCAACAGCAACAACAGCAAGGAGCAGCGACAGCACCATCTTCACCACGCGAATCAGCGTCCCAACCTCAAACACCGCACCCTAGTAACGTCAACCCAATGGAGCAGCAACCAGGCGGTGGAATGATAGACAATCTTTTACGACGCATGCGGGATGCAGCTGGTATAACGAATGCAGGTATGGTGGCTGCTGGCTATGGTGGACCGATGATGGGGAACATGATGGGCGGTGGTGGCGGTAACCAAGCAGAAGAAATGATGTTACAACAACAGCAACAGCAACAGCAACAGCAACAGCAGCAAATGATGATGATGATGGGAGCCGGTGGAGGTGGGGCCGCCGCTGCCCAGGCCGCCATGTTACAGCAACAACAGCAAGGTATGCCTGGAATGATGCCTGGTGGAAGTGGTTTTGGCATGAATCCTTACATGATGAACGGTGGTGGCTATCAACAACAACTTCCCGGCATGATGAACAGCGCAGCCAACTATATGAACCCTTACGCCCAACAGCAGCAACAAATGTACGGGCAGACAGGACCGGGGATGTACGGCAACTCGATGTATGGCAACTCGATGATGTATGGTGGCGGTGGTGGAGCGTATGGCAACTCTATGTATGGGCAAAGTACCCCTGGTCTCTATGGCAACTCGATGTACGGCAACTCGATGTACGGCAACTCGATGTACGGCAATTCAATGTACGGCAACTCGATGTACGGCAACTCGATGATGTCCCCCTACGACTATATGGATGGAATGGGTGGCGGTGGGGCTCTCGGTATGAATGGATCCTACCCGTCGTCTTATTATCGTGCAACCGATCCGTATTCACATGGTTATGGTGGCGCCCGGTCAGGCTTTGGTATGGGCTACTCTCCTTATGACTCGTATTCAAAACGAATGTACTACCCTGAACGATCCTCCTCTGTCAAAAGTCTCTGGTCAAGAGATTACTATTAGTAAGTGGTAGTGCCTTTGGTGACCTATGTGCTCTTCTTTTTGCAATAAATGTATACTTTTATCCGTCTCTTGTCCTCCTCTTTACGTCTTTTTACTTGATTCATTCTATTAGGTCCCCACAACTACTATTGCCAGAATCTGCTTGGTCAAACAAGGTATTGGTATGTATGGATGGATGGATGTTGATTCTTCAAGGGCATTAACTTTTACGGCGATGGGGATCCTAGTCTTGTGTAATAGGTATCTTGTAATGCAAAACTCCGACCGGAGACAGACGTCAGTGGCCTTTTTTTTTGAAACGACCAAAAACTTCTGATTTCTCTCTCGGCAGAGCACTCCGCAATCAAGGTGCTGGCACATGGTACTATGTAGGTATGATGCATGATATCGAAGGGCTCAATCTGCACTAACTTTTGATCTGTTTGCATTAATAATGGCTGGTGATACAGGGGTGGCTTGACGATCTACTCCAAGGACAAACGGTAAGGGATGTAGCCTGTCTTAGGTTTCCTTTTTGGTATGCCTTACGGGCTTGTAGGACCGATGCATAGATTGGCCAACGTGGTGCTTTATTGATTATGAATGTCCTCTCAACCTTGACATGATGTGGAACGATTGCAACAGTACGGAAACAAGCAGGAACGACATGTAACAGCGATGATATGGAGCCCGTACCTAACAAAGGTCAAAAGTCATTGGCAAGATTGGATCGTGGAGTCGTGGGCTTTACAACATGGATTTAGATTAGTATTAGAAGTAGATCTTTGTTTACAAAAGTGTGAAAAAAGTGATTGTTTACAATAAAGGATATGCATCGAACATTCTAACAATAGCATCAAATATGTCATACACACTGGATTAGTGATTTTGGCTTATACTCCTGGTAGTCGTCGAATCATAGTCATCCTCCTCTCAATATTGGGATAGAAGACAAAAGAACAAAGTTGTAGGGAGTGGCACCATTAGACTCCATGAACAAACATTGTGTCATACTATTGTTGTTGGGGTGGTGGCTCAATTGCCTCAGACTTTTCTTGGGTCTGCGGAGAAATGACGGTCTTACTTTTTTTTTTTTTTTT
>LT554468.1:234329-259577 GCA_900079185.1 Absidia glauca
GAATAAAGAAGAAAAGTCCATTTTTATTACGTTAGTCAAGGTGTCTGCATGAATGTGTGGGATGTAACATAAGATAGTTAGACAGGACCAAAAGAGGGGCTACTACTAGGACGGAATATGTATTATAAGATAAAAAGAAAGGGATCGTATATGATACACAATGATGAGTATAAGAGTATAGTAAGGGTAAAACTAGAAGAGCAGAGGGGGTTTGATAACACTAGAGACAAAACCAAGAAGGGGAACAATGAATGATGCCAGTCCTTTCATTGTTCCTAACTTGACTATGATTCCACAGGTACCAAAAGCAACAAGGAGCCATTGTCATTATGCTGGGCCCCGCTTCTTCTTTCTTCGTCCAGGATGAGGAGCACCTTCGACAATTCGACGGATCAAAGGGAAAGCGCCTTCAGAAGATACCACAATGTCTATGCAAATGCAAGATGAGTATACTTGACTGTACGTAATGACTATAACCCCACCCAGTCACTGTCATTTGAGCTTCCCATACTTACTTTGCATCATATCAGCCATACAGTAGCCTCCAAGGTTTGCTTGCCAAAAGTAAAAGTCTGCGATCATGTTGCCAGTGCTGTAGATGATCTCCAAATCACGCTGGTGTTTTAAAGTCAAAGGGTGAAAGTCCTGTTCTTTCATCACACCCCATTCAGAATGGTATGGTTTCGACATGTCCAAAGGAGCCGTAGACGTTGCGCCTCCTGCTGTTGTAGCCCCTGGTGTTGCTTTGTCGTTGTCATGGGTCAGTCCATTGGTTGATGGAGTGGCGCTACCGCTATTGTTGCCTGCATTCTTCGCACTTGTTGTAGAGGATCGAGACGAAGGCTTAGTAAAACCAGAAGGAGGTGAGGGTAAAGAGGACAGTCCAGTGTTTTCAGGCGAGGTAGGCGAGACAACCGAGTGGAGATCCATAGAAGGTGGCCAAGCTAGACCCATACCGTTTTGAAACATGGTATTATGCATTGAGGGGTGGCCTAATGATGGAGCAGTCGCTGTGCTGGTTGAGTGCATGCCAGCATGAAATGAAGGATCGTTGCTGTTCGGTCGATCGAAAGCCATGTTGAAGATATAAAGTGAAGAAAGAAAGAGAAAGAGAGGGAAAAGGGGACAAGAAAAAAAAAAGTTTTAAAGAATGAGAAATAGGGGGTGCAGGGCGGGGTCGGAGTTTGAATCCCCTTTTTGTGATCCTAGTCAGTGTGCATTCGGCAGGGAAGACTAATACGGTTAACGGTTGCCCTTTCCTCTTCCTTGAGCCATTATGTAAGAATGATGAAATGTTAAGATCAAATGGAATGGTATTGTATAACAGAACTTGTGCCCATCCACCGATATTTTCCATTTCTTTCGGTCGTTCTTGCGTAAAACATCCATTCATCTGCATAAGCAAAATAAGGACAGTCTCAGGGGGGAAGGAAGGCATCCAGGAGGAGGGGGTGGAAAGCATCTTGTTCCATTTCCCCTGGACAGACAACTCATTAGCAAGTACCCAAGCGTTTACTCATTCAATCAATGTACAGCCACTGACTCTCATCCTTTGTCAATCAATCTACATAGTTGCATTAAAGAGGCAGTGGGCAATTCATCGGTGAACATCCTCGAAACCAAACAACATCTCGAATCGATCGATCCTTCAATCGATAATGCAACACAGTTCTGTATGTTACCCAGTTCTTGTTACCATGCCTAAAATGAAATCATAACGCAAAAAGAACAATAAAAGGGCGAAGGATAAGATGGCTGCAAGTCTCGAAGGGTGACCCCTGAAAGCTAATTTTTCCCATGCCCTCGTTTCAAACTCCGACTTGTGTGACAAACTACCAGCCCCCCCATTTCACTTTCCCTTGTGTCGAGACTCCTATTTCTTGCAAGGAGAACTCGTCAGAGCCTCGTTAACAACTTCCATTTGCTGGTCTGTGCCATATGATGTCTCTTATTACGATAGACTTTACCTCTCCCTAGAACAGCTTGTTGATTAGAAGATGATAACAAGCATGAGGGGTATGTGCACTTGGTTTAACGTATCACTTTTAAAATGCCGCTCATTTGTTAAACTCCGATGATGCCTCGCTTTCCCCCCTTTTTTTTTCAACAAACGTCCACTTTTTTGACTAAAAGATACAAATGGAGAAGGAGCTCACGGGGCAAAGGTAAAAGCAAAGTCTTAAAAAAGCGAGTGATAGGAAGGTTGATGCAAGGGAAACCCTTTCACTTTTTTTTTTTGCCCCGTTTCAAACCCCGCTTTGGATCGTGTGTGCTTCATGCGTCAAAACAGCTCGGACATGAACCCGATGATGCCGTAGGATAAAAATAGATCTCATCAAGATTGGGTGTACGATAGGTGGAATTACTTCTATTCTTTTATTGCACTATAAGAAAGGTCTTGATCATCATCATCATCACCGAAGAAGTAGAAAAAAGGATGCTTATATACATGGAAATGGTTGATATACATAGATAGAAGAGTGGAATCATATGAAGGGCACTATTTTTGAACTGAAAATGAATGAGGATGCTGCTGGAATAACAAATGCTATGGAATCAGACCGAGAAAACGACGTTTTCGGCGGAGCTCCATATATAAGAGGTAGTAAAAGAAGAAGGGCATGTTTGTAAGAAGATGACAATGACTGATGTGTATGATTGGATTGCTTGATGGTGCTGATAGCGGCCTTTTCACTTTAGTAGGACACAAGTGGTACGCTTATGACCATACTTTCCACACCATGAGCTATGTAGGAAGACGATCAGTCAGTCATCAGCTATTGAAAGAGATTGATGGAGGGGGTTACTTACCATTGGCCGCCTTCCAGATTCAGGGGTTTGGGGTCATGCTGAGACATATTGACGAGTGATTTGCTAAAAGAGTATTTGGCCATAGTAACAAGCAATGGTGAAGCGACGCAATCGGTGCAGAAAAGAATGATATGATCAAGTCAGTGAAGATGGAAAGAAAACATGGAGAGAGAGAGAAGAAGATCGCCTTTTTATATATAAAGTTGACGCCCCTTGACTTTTTAAAGAATGATCCAGACACTTTTTGGCTTTGAGAAGTTATGCTACCTCCCTTCCTACTCACTCTTGCAACAATCAGTGTCACAAATCTGACAAATTATTTGGTCTCTACTAACATGCCAAACTCTTTGTGCGTTGCATTTCAGGCTTCAATCACGGGAGTCTAGTCGGAGTTTGAAAAGCGGGCGGCTTACTTTTTATGCATGAATGTCAGTTTGCCTTCCCCGAAGACCCCCATGGCGTGAGCGGCACATCAACGATGTACCTGTTTATTGTGATGGGAAGAAAAAAGGAGAGGGTTGTTGCGGTCTTTACTAGAGAAAGGAAGGAGCCGAGAAACATTCTAAAAAAAAGTAGATGCTATCGGATCACCCTAAATTATACAATCTTGCCCGCTGATTTTTTTTCTCCCTTTAGTGTTTTTGACATGTTGCAGCAGCTGTGCACTCGTCCCATGATTAAGACGCTTTAAAAGGAAAGGATAGTCAGTGTGGTTAAGATTCATCATGATATCCATGATGCGCTTGGATGGAGCTTACCTTGATGGCTGCAATTCCAACTCTGCCCCCTTTTCACGCTTCATTGTTCCCTCACCACTTCACCAGTGCCGAACTACTCGACCCACAACTACGCCAACAACAGTAAAAGCCGGGTCAGCAAATTCCTCTACTCGTTACAGTCCATACAACTGCCGCTGGGTGTAAAGTCCGTGCTACAACGGTATCACAAGGTGGATCGATATGTGGTGAACAAATGCTCGTGGTCGTTGCCCTTCTGTCCGCCCATTGGAGCTCTTCTTGTCTGTGTGGTGTTGATCACTGCTATTCTTCCTCTTTTAGTGATGAACAATGATTTGGCCCTAAACTCCAACCGTGCTGGGTTTCTGACGATTGCTCTTGTGCCTTTCCTCTTGGCCTCCACCGGTCGCTACTCTGCGTTGGCGCTGCTGACAGGCATGTCCGCCACTCGGCTGAACTTTCTGCACCGGGTCTTGGGCCTCGCCATTGTCCTTTTGGCGACCGTCCATATGGCGTGCATGGTTGTGTCTTGGGCTCCCTTCCCTTCGTTCATGGCTTCTCAACTCCAGGTGCTCAAAGTCAAGTATGGTCTTGCCGGCTATGGCTGTCTCTGTGTGGTCGTCCTCGGAAGTCTGTATCCCATCCGTGTATTCAAGTATGAAATCTTTGTATGCACCCACCTTTTGGCCTTTGGATTCATCGGTGCCATCTCCAAACATACCCCTTATGCCATGCGCTACTTTATCACAGGAATCATCTGCTACTGTCTGAACCTGTTGGCTTCCTGGTTTGTCCAAGCTCGTCTTGCTCGTGCTCGGGCTCATGTGCTACCCAATGACTGTACAAGGCTCTCGCTGCGTTTGTCCAGCCCCATGAACCACCATCCCGGCCAATATATCTACCTATGCATCCCTCGCCTCTCTCCTTTCCAATGGCATCCTTTTACAATCACAAACACCCAACCTCTTGGCGAAGGCTTCTGCGATACCCTGGTCGAAGTCCATGCATCCGTTCGTGGGAACTACACTCGGCAACTTTACAGCTTGGCCGGCACGGAAGATGATTGGACCGCTTTTGTCAGTGGACCCTGTGGCCGCACGCTTCCCTCGACTAGCCCCCAAGCCATGCTCGCTGAACAACGTGTGATCGTCACTGCCACCGCTGGCGCCGGGGTGACGTTTGGTATTCGGTTGATCCGGGAACTGGTCGACACCCTCTTCCAAGCCAAGGACGAAGACTCTTCAGAAGAACATCAAGCAAAACCTCTCCCTCATCGCATCGTCACCCGCGACATTTACTTTATGTGGTCCGTACGACAAGCCGGTGCATTCCAATGGTTCGACGCTGAATTACACTCTTACAAGGCCCAATTCGACAGGATCCATGCGTCTGACCCCCACTTCCCTCGGCTTCATATCATGCTGTATCATACCGGTGCCGACGACGCTGCCTTGGAAACCAATGGTGGCTCTTCTCGGGGCGATCAGAACAACAGTCAAGAAACCTCGGTCGATGAAACGTGTGATGAACTGGTCAATGAAAAGAACGTCTTGCACCTGGCCAAGGAAACGGCACCGACCCACTCCTTCACCTGTCGTCAACGGATGAATCCAAGAGACTGCCTGGCTTTGACCTCTGATGCTGAATCTATGGGACTCTTCGGTAAGAAAAAGAGCAGAGACTCCTTTACATGATAGAACTAACAATGGGCATTTTCATAGTGTGTGGACCAGCAAGCTTCAATCGATCCTTCAAGAATGCCGTCGCCTCATTGAATGCATCTCGGTCATGTCTATTGGACTTCCATTGCGAAGACTTTGAATATTAGGTTATGTGTGATTCCCTATATAGTGTACAATAGAATTTATTTTGGTTGGTTGGTTTGTAATAAAGCTGTTACTTTTTACCTCAAAAGTCCGTGTGAAAACGAACCAATGAAATGAGGGTGAAGAGCATTAATCTCTCGCTCCCAGAAGGCTGGCTAGATCAGGGTCCGCTGAGCAAAGAAAGCATCGATGCTTCTGTTTTCACTTCAAGTGATTCTCATTTGATAGCAGTAATCTCTCATCCGTGATACAAAAGAGCAAGGAAACGGGTTCTTTTTTGCTCTGATGCCACTGTCTTTCTCCGAGAGGCATGCTCTTTAGTAAGAATGGATGAATGGGACAACACTGTCGAAACGAATGGTTAGGATCGATTTTTTTGTCTTGCACCTGTCAATTTATTTATTTTTTTTGATCTCTTACTGAAGATGATCTGATAACGGCTCGAGGTTTGATCTCCCCCTGGTAGGCGGCGGTTGAAACAAAGATGGGTTGCGAAGTTTTTGCTGTGGTGGACTTTGAAATCTTTTAAAAACGCCGCCCCGATGTAAAAGGGCCTCATAAAACCCTTTTCGTTCCTTTTCATTCTTTGTTTCTCTTTTTACATTTTTACTCTTTTCACATTACAAACAATGGATCACTCACATCACGGCACTTCTACCATGGATGACATGAGTAGTATGGGGGACATGGACATGACAATGACAATGGGTACCTTCCATTGGTCTTCTTCTGGCGATGCACTGTGGTTTGATAGCTGGATGCCAAAGTCTGAACCTGCTTACATTGGCGCTTGTATTGGTCTCTTTGTATTCGCCATTGTCTCTCGGGGCTTCTTGGCTTTGGAAATCTACTTTGTCGCATGGCGGGCTAGGCGGTTTGAAGCACTACACCAACAACCCACCATTGCTTCTATATCACAGGTAAGATCCCTCCTTCTTTGTCTATGTTTATACTAACATTCTCTCTCTCTCTTTAGACTCAATTAAAGAGGCCATCTCCCTCTTCATCGATCTCTCAATCGCTGGCGAATGAATACCCTGCAGAAATGCAATTGCCTCTGGTGCCTCCTTTCTCGTGGATCACTGACCCTGTACGAAGCTTTTTGACGACCTTCTCCTCATTCGTCAGCTATCTGCTCATGTTGGTGGTGATGACTGGTAATGGTGGCTTCTTCATTGTCATTATTGTTGGTATCTTTGTCGGTGAAGTGGCATTTGGGCGATTCAGATCTATCGGCGGTATCAAGGGCGGCGGCGAACATGATCATTGATCTTCGTCACATGGTCTTCAGTAGTGTATACTTCCCTTACTCCTTTTTTTTTCTCTCTCACATTCTCTCCTGCTGCTTTTTCTTCTTATAGCCATACATGATTCCTTCCTTCATCTAATACATACATACATACATCCTTACATTTTCCACCCTCCTCTTTTCTATCCTAATACACATGTAAATAAAAATGCTCGAACGTTTTACTGATATCTACAAATAGTGATTCCGGTTGTTTATGTACATATCTAGGATGGATCATAATGTTTTTGATGATCGGATCAAAAAGGAGGATAACCCAAACCCCATATCCCCTCTAGAAAATTTCCCCTCATTGGGAAAGGAACCCAGTTGATGTGCAGCCCAACTCGATTTTAAACGCCGCTTCGCTTCTGGCTACAAAGAAATCGCTTTTACCGTCAATCCATTTATTTGCTTCTTCGTCACTTTTTTATTTCCATCGACAATAGCACCGCACCACGACGAACGACTCGCGCTTGATACAACATCCTTAAACGACGAACGCAGGGTAATTGTCTCCTTCTCACATTCTTGACCGTATTGTGTCTTGCCAAGACTAACATTTGCCTTTTGCATCATTGCTTCGTTTTTCGTGGTAGATCGAATAAGATGGCGACGGATATCGGCTCTCTGGCACCAGGACTCGATGTACATGTGATTAGAATAGGGATTGGCAAAGAATTACAAAATACATGGGGAAATCCTCTCTCTTTTCGGTGCACTCACTTTTTCTATTGTAGATTGTCTAGCCTTTGCACTTTCAAAGAGCACTATTCCTTGATACACTCTCTTTGGACACTACCACTTACACTTTTGGTACCGCTGCCTAGATCTCTCCGTCTTCCTCCGTAGCTCATGACACTAGAATAGCCATTCCAAGTCATGGACATGCCTTTCCCCCTTCATATAGCTTAATCATAGTCTCACTCGCTCAATAAACCTTTTTTTGAAACCATCTCCATGAACACCGCCTCCTCCTGTCAGCCTTTAGAAGAAAGAACCGAGATTCCACTGCTGGTTGCTCAGGCTTGACTGTGAATAAGGATTTCACCTCTTGTGTGTCAAGGGTATGATCTCACATTTGGACTTGACTACTTTTTTTTGGGAGCTCTTGTCTGCGCAATGGCATGCTCCAGTTCAGACAATCAACTTTTGCCAAATTTTCAAAATGTCACTTTTTGGTGAAAAAGGATGGACTATCACCCGTGAAAAGTGTCACTTTTTGTCACTTTTTGCTAGACATGAATTTTCTCGTAAAAGAGATAACAAATCTCACCTCGAATTGCACATGAAAAAAGTAGTGCGTCTTGCCTACCGCTTGATGCCAAGGATGTTGGGTCCATTTCAGTTTTGAAAAACAGGGGTGCAGCTCGGTACTAAACTTGCAACTGAAAAGCCGTATTAAAGGGGGGGGGATCAAATGTGTTCCATCGCCCGCCCGCCCGCTTCATTTCACACATACACACACCGCCTTTTTTCAAAAGTCTCGTGTGCGTTGCAATCAGTCGAAACTTGGCACACTAGTACATGTCAGGCATTTCCAAGATGGCTGGAACCTATTCAAAAAGAGCAAAGTCAAGGAGAAGGTTTCAAGAGAGAAGGTTTTATTGATTGGATGAGACTATGGCATAGATAGGGCTTGCTTGGAATAACCAATCTAATGTATTAAGCTACGGAGTGAAGAAGGGGGAGAGGGTACAGACTATGTTTGAGGCTGGAGTTAAACTAATGTGCAAAATGGCGACGGGTTGTAATGAGAATGACTAAGCTACTGTAAAAACCCAGCAAATGGAGACGGACAAAGACGGACAAGCTATCTAAAAGTATCAGATATAGTAGCGGAACGGTATGGGCAAAGACTTGGGATACTTTTATTAGTAACTTGGACTACGACATTCTACAATGGAATGGGAGTGCACCTAAAAAAAAAATTGCGAGGGTTTCCCCATGTTTTTTACATTTTAAAATTTAAAAAGTGCCTTTTTGGGCGACATGAAGCAGTGGTGGAGTCGTCATTAGCATCGTCGTCGTCCCTATTGCCGTCGTCATCGTCGTAGCCGATCTAGTGTCAAAAGAAAGAGGAACGATGCAAAAGGCAAAAAGTTAGTAATGGTAAGCAAAAGATGACCATGACGTGAGAAGAGGGGAGTTACCGTTCGTTCGTTCGTGTGCTCGTTCGTTCGTTCGTTCGACGTCGTCGTGGAGTAAAAAAAATGACAATGCGGTAAAAAAGGAATGACGAGGGGAAGAAGACGAATTTAAGTTTTTTATTGCCTGTGAACGCAGGTCTTTTACAAGACAGTCCGCTCCGGCTGAGTTCAAAAATGAGGGGAACTAAAAAAATCCAGATTGATCATGGAATAAAAAGGAGAGGGACATAAGGAGAAGGGTGGAGGAATTGGGAATGGGGAAGAAGGGAAAGGAAGACGAAAGCGACTACAAGACTACAAGAATACTACGAGGGGAAGAAGGAGCAAAATATTAGGAAGGGCCAAAAAAATAATCTTATAGCCAATCGGGGTTTGAAATCTAGAGTGCATAGGCACACATTGTTGGAGGAGTGTGTGGGCAGGGGCGGTTCTATCTTCATTTCAAGTTGAGTCCCATCTATGACCGGGACTAAAGTCAGGCACTCAGAGAGTCCCCCGCCATGTAAGCCCTTATTGTCAGCAAAATTCAGTATACGCAGGTTGGTTCTGTCAGCCTTTTATAACCCTGGAGGAGTTGGAATGTTTGACTGGCAAGCATAAAGAGAGTGGGGTAATCAGCATTTGCATCAAAACGAGCCTACCATCTTTTGTCGGCCACACATTCTTTGTATAATGAGCACTTGGAGATACTTTTTTTATTATAGGATGAAAGGTGAGAAAGAAAAACTAAAACAAAAGGAATGAGTATGATAATGTCTACAGGTTGTCTACTATCTAGGCAAAAGTAAAGCGTCTAGCTTGGTTGCTATCAGGGGCGAAATCAATCTTGGCCCGCTGGATGAGGATGGCGTTGGATTTGACTTCCAGCTGATCAAAGCATAAAAAAGATGGGGTTAGTTTCAACGACACCCTTGATATACATCCCATTGTGTACGTTACCATTTTTACTAGGTCGAGTAGCTTGCGGCTACCCTTGGCATTCTTTGACTTTTTGGCGAATCGTTTGACCTAAATTGGATTGTAGGATGAACAACTGAGTATGCGTTGTCTAAAAAAAAAAATCGTTTGCTTCCTCTTACTTACCCCGATGATGGTTGGAATGACCATTTCTGGGAAGGAGATGTGATGGAAGTATGGTTTGAAGCTTGCTGTCAACACTTCTGACACTTGATCGATGATACCATCCTATGACGCAAGCGACACCCTTTCGTTAGCCCAAACATATGCTACTTTGCGTTCTTTTTCGAATGTTTTACCTGATATGTGCGGCCTCGTAAGTATGGTTTAGGTGCTCGAAGGTGGATGTCCCAGTCAAGAGGTTTAGCTGTAGATGGCTTGGCCTTGTTCTTCAGTTCAGCACTGTCCAGAATCTCCAGTATATAAGGTGCGAGAGGGATATATACATTCGTAGCATCACTAAGGGAGGCCATGCTTTTCAAAATGTGGAAACGAAGCGGGTAGTACTGGGCTGTAGGAATCAAACTACATCATTCGAAGGAGCGTTAGTAAGAAAGATAGACATGGTTTATCTCAAGTTATTACCGGACAGCTCCGAGAGCAATTTGAGTAAGAGGATAGACCAGTGATTTCAGGGGGGAATCTTCTTGACCATCCACAGGTTGGCAATAAGAGGAGAGGACGTTGGACCAGAAATCAATACAGTGCACATATTGCCAGTTGTAAACAGATTTGAAGGTTTCCTAGATCAACAACCGAAATATCATTTTCGTCAGTCAGCCAGCCAGACACATGCTTTCTTTGCCTTTTTTTACACTTACATCGGATTTTGTCTGCATTGCCCCGCGCAAATGAATACCCAGTTGTCGAATATACACGAATGCTTGTTGGTAGCTAGTGGTTTGGTCGAATCCATACAGTTCGATTGCCAAGTTTCGCATGAGGTTGATCGCTGGAAGAGTGTGGGTATTGGTCAGTTTACAGCTGTGCACAAAAGTCAGGTACAGGTTCTTGAGGCAAGTATCCAAGAAAGGCACTTCGGTTTTGTTTCTGGTGGTGACGCTGCTGGAGGCCAGGGTGCGGATGGCCAAGAAACTTTGAATACGGACGTTATCAGCTGAGCCCAAGCCGGAGTAGTAGTCCAACAGGATCTAAAAGAAGCAAATATATATATATATATATATATATAAGATCACATCCTTCTCTTTTTGTAGTCATCGTGCATTACCTTGAGATAATCCTTTGCTTGCTTTTCAAAGCATGCCCAGTATACAGTACATTTCTCGGCTTCACGAATGGCCAAGTATTGCATGTTGGAATCGGTCAGTGACTTCATCAGATAAAGCAGACTAGTGAGATATGCCTTGACTGTGGTTTGCCACACACTCCAGCGTGATGAGGATCGGGGAGAGCCACCTTCCTTTTTGGGAGCCAGGTACCGTTTGAAGACAATAGGGGCATAATGCATCGCGGAAGTCAAAACACTATTGAAGACTGGAGGAAGGAGTGAGTGTTACTGCTTGTTGCATGAGACAGACGGATGCTACTGCTTACCATTGGGATCAATGACCTTGTAAATAAACGTTGTCTTTTCCCGCTCTTCTTCATCGGCCATTCTTGTTGCTGATTTGAATGCTGCAAGGAGTCGCTTTGCTGCTGTAGAGTCGCATTTTGTTTCGATCTGTTCCACCCACTTGTCCAGCATTGCCTTCGTCACCGTTACTAAAGATTTGTCGTTCTGCATGTTGCTTTCTTGATCATCTACTTCGTCGCCGGACCCGTATTCGTCGTCAACATCTTCGTCATCACCACCGTCGTTGTTGTCGTTTTCATCGTCTTCATCTTCCGACATGTCGAAGCCCAAGAGACCGGCGTCTTCCTTCTCCAGAAACTTGTAGAATTCAGGGTCCCGTTTCTTGAGTTCATCCATCTCCAGTTTGTGTTTCTTGGCGTCCCGCATAAGCTTTTCCTTGCTGTCCTCGTCATCTTCGTTGTCTGAGCTGTCGTCTTCGTCGTCATCTTCTTCGTCGTTGTCGGCTTCGTTATCTGGTGCTGTGACAATCATTTCCTCGTCGTCGTCGTCTTCTTCTTCGCTGTCAGTGCCCTCTTCCGCTTGCTCTTCTTCGCTTTGTTGAGAGGATTCGTCGACGTCTTCCATGGGTTCGTCAACGTCTTCTTTGGTGGGTTCCTTGGCAGGTGCCTTGGCGGGTGTGGTTATCTTGAGGAAGTCTTCGTCGTCGTCGTCGTCAGATCCTTCAACAGGGACTTGTTCGAGTTGTTGCAATTCCTATCCAGCATATGCAATGACAACAGTCGGGCAATCTCATTAGTAAACGCACAACATAGATCCGCTGGTAGTTACCTGATCTAAAGCATCGTCTTCGGAATCCATAGCAAATCCACCACTGAAGAAGTCCTCCACTGACATTTTGCCGGATCTACAATAGTACGGTAAGCAGATCTGCATTGTCGTGCATTCAATAAGTACTTACTTTTCTATAGGCTTGGTGTTGGCTGTTGTCACAGTGGTGAAGATTCAAAGAAAGGTTATTGGTTAGTGTCAGGTCAAGGCCGATACATCTACGCCAATGATCTACTGATCTCATGCTTACCTTTCTTGTCCTTTTTGTTCTTGCTGACTCCAGTGCTAGCCTTTTCCACCTTTTTGTCGGTCCGGGGAGACTTTTGGTTGTGTCGTTTAGAGCTGCCTTTGTTTGATTTCGCCATGTCTGTAATTAATGAAGGAGAATGGGAAAGAACCTACAAAGAAATGAAAAAGCCGTTCTGACATAAAAAGCCACTTTCGAAAAAAAAATGACGCCCGGGAATTCAAACCCCGCTTCACTCTCACTTCAACTCATGCGAGCTTGGTATGAAGATGAACTATAGACCGATCCTGCCGTCATCTTTACTGACCTAAGCAAAGCTATTATTCCTTGCTTGAAGAATTGCTTTACATGATGCTGTGCAAATGCTGTTTTGGCTTGTTGAATAGATAGACCTCGTCGATTTCCATTTCAGTCCCGACCGCTACGCTAAACATTCATTCAAGGAGTAATTTTTGTACACTCGACTATCCCGTTCCTTTTGATGTCTTGAGCTACATCAATATCATGTCCTCCATCTTTGTATCGTAAAAGGGAGCAAAAGCATGTGGTGTGGGTGGCCACATCCCTGCAACTTGGGAGTAGACAAACTGCTCACCATGAGTTTGCATAGAATATGAACCAGAAAACATGTACAGCTGCAATTTTCATGCATGCCTCTCACTATGTACAGAGTCATAGTCGATTCCATCCTTTGCTCAAGCAAAAATACAAGCGCATTGTTGAGCAGTTGCTCACTTGGGATCTTTGAACATCTTTTTTTTTTTTCAAACTCCGTGTCTGTCTCACTCCATCTTTAACACTGTCACTCCATCTTTAACACTGTCACCCACCATTCTGCCCTGTGCCGATTTGTCTCAGTCTTTATCTCAGTCTATATCTCAGTATCTATCTCAATACTTATCAAATTAACATCTGTGCCAATCTGTCTCTGTCGGTGAATAAAAGATCATTTGGATCGAGAATCTGTCTTTGTTTGCCTTATCTTATCTTTCAACGAGTGAACGAGTGGACGAGTGGACGAGTGGATGAACGTGCACATTGCATATTAGAATAGTATAAAAGGAGGGGATTTTTCCTCTTCCTTTCTTTTTTCTTTAGTCAAGTCTAGCTTAAGTTTAACAAATAAAGTCTTTGCAAACCAAAAACCTCTTAACAAGCTTACTCACTGAAAGTCATAGCACTTCTTTTATCTCTTTGTGTTGTAAATACACCTCATTGCTGTTGGAATCTACCAAACAAGCAACTTTTATCGTTGAACCAAGGAGGTCAACGTCTATTATCACTTGGTTTCTATTGTAAAAAGCATAGAAACACTCTTTACCGATCGCTCTTTAGCAGATCAAGGCTTTACGAAACTCGTACCTTTTTTCAAACCCCGACTTTTTCAAGTCTCTCTCTTTTTCTTTTTCTCTCCATTGACATTACTAAAGGTTGAACTTTGACCATAAAAAGTTCTGGTGCTCACTCATATAAACACACAAAAGCAACAAAAACACAACCCAGTTACCTATAACCACTCAAAAATAGCCGTAACAGCATTGAGACGACAAACGAAAGATTTCCCAAAAATGGAAAAACACCTTTGGAACTCCGCCTTCGCGAGTCGAAAAAGAAGATTGTGTGTTCCCACACGGGGAATCGAACCCCGGCCACGGCGGTGAAAGCGCCGGATCCTAGCCACTAGACCATATGGGAGATTATATAAAAAAAATTACTTGCTTTTATATAAAGCAAAACGTCGGAGTTGCAAAATTCTGACCAATAAGGGTGCTTCCTGCCGAAAATGCAAAGGGTGGACTGTACTTTTTTTTTTTTTTTGCATGGTTATGGTTATCCCCTCTATATGTTTCACCAGTACCCACTCTGCCCTTCATTCAGAACCACATTCGCTCGACACAACCCTTTGTTTCGCTTTTCCCGCCCCGTACCCTCTTAAAAGACGCATTGCTATCGCATAAAACTGTTTACTTAAGTATCCTATAAAGTTACGACTAAGCTACGGCTATGAGTAGTGGAAGGATACATACATGACCCACTAATCTAATGCAATGACCAACGGAGTGAAGGAGGAGAGAGTTTGGCCAGTGGTACAAGAAGTGAAGGTAGTGGTAGTGTCCAAAGGGAGTGAGCAAAGGACTGGTTCTATATGAGATCCCATTGGCTAGACAATCTGCTATAGAAAAGTGAGTGCACATTGAAAAAAGTGCGAAGGTTTCCCCATGTTTTCCGTAATCCTCTGCGTCCATGTCCATCCATTCCAGGTGCCAGAGAGCCTATATTCGTTGCCATCCTGTTGAACCTACTGAAAAAAAAGAGTAATGATAAAAGATTGTTAGATGTACGTCATGGTAAGAGCAGGAAACAGGATGCTGAGAAGAGAAGAGTTACCCTGCGATCATTGTTTAAGGTCAATGCATAAGATTCATGTCAGAGGAGGTGCCATGACAATGCCGATGGAATGAAGAAAAAAGTGGTGGGGAAGCAAAGAGGAAGCGATGAATAGGCAACGGCAGAAAATCGATGCTGTATAGCCGCCTTTTTGAAAAATTCATCGGAGTTGGAAAATGTGAACTTTTTTTTTTGGGAACCCATCGGGTTTGCACTCCAATTTTCTGTGATGAGTTGGCTCTTTTCTCAACGCCGAGATGGACAACCCATCTTCAAATTCTACATGCAGCAAGATAACATGTCTATCTATCAAAATATATCAAAAGAAAATTGTATTGACGATGTATGCTTCCTTAAACACTGCACCAAGTCCTCAAAATAGCGACTGATTCCAGTGGCGCACCAAAATTGGCAACATCCATCTGAACCCAACATTCTTAATATCATTCGGTAGACAAGAAGCAACACTTTCTTCATGTAAAATTTGAGGTGATGTCTGTTATTCCTTTTACGAGAAAATCCATGTTCAACAAAAAGTGACACTTTTCATGGATGATGGTCCATCCTTTTTTCTTAAAAAGTAAAGTTTGAAAAATTTGGTTTTCCGAGCTGGAAAATGTCAAGTACACATTTTGTGTAGACAGAGTTCCAAAGACAAAGTTAAAAGTCGTAATATAAGATCCATACACTTGACGCAGAGTGAACTCCAGGGTGTGCACAAAATCAAGTCAAAAGAGAGCAACAGCAGACGGAATCTCGGTTCCTTCGTTCAAGTTTGATCCTAAAAATCGAAATGATAGTCATAAAGACGGGTTCAAGCAAATTTTATTGAGTGGATAAGACAATGTTAAAGTTACATGGGAGGGAAAGGCATGTACATGACATGGAATGACTAATCTAGTGACCAACACAATGAAGAGGAGGAGAGTGGGAAGGCGACGTAAACAGTGCAAGTGGTAGTGAGCAAAGGAAAGTAGATAGACAAGTAGTGATGTTTAGCAGTGCAATGGCTACAGAATCTTCATTGGAAAAAAGAGAGCTCCTAAAAAAAAATTGAGAGGGGGTCAGACAAAGATGGACAAGATAATGAGAAGGAGTGTGTTACCCTGCGTTCGTCGTTCAAGATGGTTGTTTGATGAGTGAGTAGTTCGTGATGCGGTTCCAATGTCGATGGAGAGAAAAAAGTGATGAAGAAGCAAAGAAGAGGCAAAAAAATGGGTTGAACAGCAAAAGAGAGTCTTTGTAGTAGCCCAGAGCGGAGTGTGAAAATCATCAGGGTTGCAAAAATCACCCGGTGTGCCCAGTCATAACCGATCTAAACCCCCATGATACAGCGACACTTTCCTTGAACAGGTAATTGACTTTTGAACGAGATAATCAACCTACATTCAAATTTAGCATAAAAAAAGGTACGCGTTCTATCTATTGAACGACGGCAAGCATGCTTGGGGTCGCTCTTTTGGGGGCATCATGTAGTGTTCCCGGACCGCATACAACATAGAAGCACTATATACTTAATGAAGTTCGACAGATAAAAGCCGCATCTTGTTGCATGTGAAATTCGAAGGTAGGTTGTCTATATAGGGTTTAGAGAAAGAAAAAAAAGACAACTCTTTACCAAAAATTGGACATCAGATCCGTAGAGTTCACAGATTTTCAAAAGCCACCTCCTCCCATGCTTCACAACTTGAAAAGGGACGCTTTGTCTCGCACAAATCTATGGTGAGTATCCACAATGAGTGTGTGCAAAGAAAGACATAGTTCAAAAAGGGTGACAAGTACATTCATGCAAAACGGGACATCGGAGTTGGAAAAAGAGTTGCCTTGTTAAAGATCATTTTATAGAGTACAAGTCAGAGTTAATGCTAGTGTGATGATGGTTCACAGTATCTTACATGGTGAAGAGACAGGCTCGATGTAGGCAAAGTTTTGAAAGAGAAATGGCGGGCTCTCCATTCCCTCGTACCTTGTCATCAATGGTATTCGCCTTCCTGTCATTCATGCAACCAAGAGTGGGTATCTCCTTGGCAACAGAAAAAAGTGAAATGTAGTGTGTGGTGAGCTGGTTTGAATGATGGTCCCCTCATATAGTAGCCCACGACGGTACCGACAAGGTGCGGTCGTCCTTATTGACAGTATGAATTTACACTGTTTCTGTTTCCAGGGCAAGTCATAATCGCATTCGTTGTGAATGGGAGCTTTTTTGAGTCTTTCTGATATCGAGGGAAATTCGGAGTTTGAAATCCCAAACTCAGCAAAGGCACGATAAAAAGAAAGCCACCTCTGCATTTTTTTTTTCTTTCTCTCTTTTCTACTTCAATCATGGCATCTAATTTTGAAAAGGCAGGATCTGACTTTTGGCAATGGCTTATTGACAACAAAGCAGCGGTTTCCGATGGTATTGCATTCAAAGACTACAGCGCCGAGAATGCCGGTCGCGGTGTTGTGGCCACTCGATCTATCAAGGTAACTTTACAAGATCCTTTCAACCTGTTATTGGTCAACTCATATTGCGTCCTGCTTTTTATTTTGTTTACATTGTGATAGGAAGGCGAAGAACTGTTTACTATTCCACGATCCTTACTCTTCTCCACCAAGACAGCACAATTGGCAAGCAAGGAAGACATGGCAGCTGTATTAGATGAATTGGACGGTTGGTCGCCTTTGATTCTTTGCATGATGTATGAGCTTGATCGTGAAGACTCTTTTTGGAAGCCATACTTTGGTAAGGATTAGTAATCAAATGAAATAAGGCTACTGACGATTTTTGCCTTGTAGATCTGCTCCCTCGGTCTTTCTCGACACCTATGTTTTGGACCGATCTTGACGCATTGAAGGGAACGGACGTGGTGAAGAAGATTGGTAAACAAGAGGCCGATCAATGCTACGATGATCAGATCGTCCCTATCCTCAAGGTAAGTTTATGATACCTTATAGGTAGACTCCTAATACTTTTGTGCTGTCTTAGGCCCATCCAACCTTATTTGATCTCAAGATACACAACAAGGAGCTGTTTCATGTCTGTGGGTCTTTGATCATGGCTTACAGCTTCCACGACGAATACAAAGACGAATCAGTTAGCAGCAGCAACAAGAAACAACACAACGGTACCAGTGACGACGAAGACGAAGACGAGGAAGCCGACGAGGAAGAAGAAGAAGAAGGACTACTGGCTATGGTACCTATGGCCGATATGCTGAATCACAAGACAGGGTACAACAATGCGCGCCTCTTCCATGAACCCCATGGCCTGGTGATGAAATCAATCAAGGATATCACTCAAGGCGATCAAGTGTACAACACATATGGTGATTTATGCAACGCTGATTTGTTACGGAAATATGGCTTCACTGACGACAATAATGAACATGATCTTGTCGAAATAGACGGCGAAGACTTGGTGACCTTGGCTTGCTCCGAAGACGAAGACATGGATCTCAAAGAAGAGAAGGTAAGATCGTACCTTTAAGGCAGCATTCCTATGCCTCGCATTGTTTACTTGATCTCATTCTCTTTCCTATTTGAATAGATATCGTTTTTAATGGACGAAGGCGTGATGGACGAGTAAGTGGAGCTGGCGCAAGAAAGGAAAGGATGTGTTTTGATCTGACTCTCTCTCTCCCTAGTTACTTTGTGATTGATGGTGACCACGAGATCCCCCCTGAAATGATTATAGCAGGTAAAGCAATACACTACGGGTCTAATGAAAGCCAACTCATCGTCATCCAATGCTTAGTGATTGTATTGGGTAGCTCCCGTGATGTCTTTGAAAAGATGGTGGCCAAGGAAAAGCTGCCCAAGCCAAAGATGACTGAAAAGGTGGAACAAGTGCTACTCTCTTTGCTGAAACTCCGCCTATCCAAGTACGGAACCAGTTTGAAGGTAAGGTTAAAGGGACTACAGCATACGGCTCAAAGGGAAAGGAGATCAAATGTACTCACTCGGTATGGCTTTCCGACAAATAGGAGGATTTGGAACAGATTCAAGGGACACCAACAGAAAATGAAAAGAATGCACTCCGTGTTAGAATAGGTGAAAAGACGATTTTAGAGAACACATTAGATTCCCTTAGCAGCAGTGGTAGTACTAGTGATAAAAGTAGTTTAGAAAAGCGACCAGCCTCTTCAAGTCTTGATCAGTCATCCAACAAGAAAGCAAAGAAATAAAGGATCCCCTCCCCCCCCCCATTTTGATGCCCTATCATCATTGCCCCTTTTGCCACACATTAAGTTTCGTGTGCATGCATCATACAACAAACCATTCTCGTTCGTTTATCAGCCCCTTGTTTTGCTCCAAACAGAAAAATTTGTCTAAATATGGTGGTCAAATCGAGAAAAATATAAATAGCCCTTCATTTTTGATTTTGAAGAAGGAAAAGGAAATATTATACCTCTTTTATCCATTGTTGTAACTATCTTTTGTGTACTTTATATCTATCTTCACCATGGTCATCCCTACTACATCCATCTCCACAGACTCTTTGACATCCTTGGCCTCGCCCTCCCCGACGCTGGATTTCTACGATAGCCCTGAGCCTGCCTTCTCCTTTTTGGTGCAGCGCATCGATAGTCTCTTGGATTGCTCGTCGGCTCAAAAAACCCATCATCAGCGCAGGCTGCCGTCCTTGACAAGTTTTGTCCGCCAAGTCTATGTGAAATGTCGATTATCGCCGGCGATTTTGGTCATTGCCCTGATTTACATCCAACGGTTACAACATGAATTGCCCATTGATTCAAAGGGGGACTATGATACCCCGCACAAGGTGTTCTTGGCCGCCATCATCCTCGCCTGCAAATTCAACGATGACTCAAAAAGCCGGGTGCAATCCATCTACCAATGTGTCTCCGTCGTCTATACGAACATTGACGTCAATGAAATGGAACGAAGCTTTCTCGGCGTCGTCAATTACGACTTGTACGTCGACATCAAACAACTGTGCCAATTCATCCAGGAACATCCTACCCTCGAACTAAATTGGGAAGACTAAACTCCGATTGCATCTTCAAACGCCGCCTATGATCCCTTGCATTCCCCCCCATTCCCTTCCTTTGCACCCATTCTTCTTTAAACAGCTACAGCCAACTCCATGTACATACACTATGCCCTATGCCCATCTATAACTTTTAAGCCCCCTTTCCTTTCCCTCACACTTACTTCCTATAGTCATCTTTTACCCTTTAAACCATAATCTAAAGAATAGCTTTATCAATACACAATAGTGGACCCCTTTTCCAAACAAACAATATCATCCCAATCAATAAAATAACTAAGTGCTTGATGCTAAACTATAGTTCTAAAGCCAGTCTTACAAAGGATTTCATCATGCAGCACATGCCTATGCTTCAAAGAGGAGAATTTCACCAAATAGAGATAAGCCTAAGGTTGCCAGGATGGAATCATCGAGCCATAAAGAGCCTTCATATGATCTGCCAGCTATATCACAAAAGTAAGTAAAATGGGGTTTTGTACAGGTACTGAGAATAGCCCCCCCCGGCATGGTCGTTGCTATTTTTATCCCCCCCCTTACCTGATCCATATCATAGAGCAGAGTTTCCATCAAAACCACA
Organism: Absidia glauca; assembly: GCA_900079185.1. Taxonomy (NCBI): domain Eukaryota; kingdom Fungi; phylum Mucoromycota; class Mucoromycetes; order Mucorales; family Cunninghamellaceae; genus Absidia; species Absidia glauca. The sequence continues at coordinate 254,663 of LT554468.1, forward strand.
TACGCATAGTAGGTCATGTAAGAAGAAAAGGATGCATCATGCAGATATCCTATTGTCGTTCCAGTAGTAGAAAGGCGACTGATCAGTTGTTTTCGAGCCATGTCTGCAGGAGGAAGATAAGGAGGAAGTGGCGTCTTGAGCTGCAATGCCGAAGCCAACACGTAGAAGTACAATACCACATTGCCCACCAAGTCATCCCCTAGCCGCCCGTCCGTCAAAAGCACCCTCTGCATCATCACAAGGTTGTTGAGAATAGATTGGCACGAATCAAGCATGGTGTGGTACGTCTCGAATGGGAAGCGGCCTTTGAGTCGTGGTTCGTTGGGTGTGTGCTTCAACAAGTCGGACAAGTGATAGAGATGGTGCTGTAAATCCAAGAGCGCTGTAGTGTCGTCTTTTTCGTTCGTTGGTCCCTCCATCGCTGTGGTGCCATTCAGCTGGTAGTATTGCCATGACAGTTTGAGTAAAAGGTCCGAAAGGCCATATCGTACTTCCTTCCTTGCTTCGTAGGGCCACATGTAGGTAGAGACCACCAGCCCTAGACATAGAGACAAAAAAAAAAAGTGAGAAAAAACAGCATCACCCCCCTTTATGGAGCACTTACCAACAGTAACGCCAAGACATACAGCAACACACCGCTGGTAGGCAAGGTCAAAGATGTCGGTATCAGGGTGATTATATCTAAAGAGCACCACCAGATTGTACGCCAGTAGGAAGAATTGGCCAAACTTGCCGTATTTCGGCTGATGAAGAATCATCCAGAAGCTTGGGAGGGAGATCAGCCAGGTCAGAAGAATCAGCCCAACCACATGATAGTCAGAGAGAAGATGGTATGCCAAAGCGCCGGTCATCGCACCAAAGATCGTAGCTCCTATCCGTAAAATGGCAACAAAGTTTGTTCCGCCCACAGTAGGTGTCATTGCAGCCATCACCTAAAAAGCAATGGCATCAGTGGACTGATACCCCCTTTTTTCTTTTTCTTACCGTGATCAACGTCCATTCCATTCGGTAGGTCTTAAAGTACGCCTGTGTCGAGGGAATAAAGGCCAAACTAGCCAATGCCACTGCTGCCGATCCTGCTTTGATTGCATAGCGGACCTGATAGGTTCGGAACCAAGACAAGAAGCCCCAAAGACCCATACGGAAGGCGTGTATTCTATCTTGAGGAGTGGGGTTATGTAGTGTGCCAAGGTTGTTATGCTGAGGGCTCGACGGGTAGGGTGAGATCGACGTGGCTTGACAGCGTAGAGCAATCAACATGGATTTGACATTCATCACTAAGTGTATTAAAAAACAGGAAAATCACTGGTTAACACACTTGACCCTCATCTATCATCATCGGGCTTACCAAAAGAAGACATCAAGGTGACATTTTGGGATGGGTCAGATAGGTGCTCCATGTAGGTTACCAAGACAATCAGCTCCTTGGCAAAGGCAATCAAACAATACACAAAAAAGTAAACCAGGAATAGATCATCAACAGGGACTTGTGATAAAAGGTGGGACTGCATGGTCGAGGGAGACGGATCAAGCATCCAGGGCCATTCCTTGGGAGACGCCGTTGTTGTTGCATGTGAGAAGCTGTTGTCACCATCGGCGCTTTTGCCCTTGCTGTTATAGGTGTTCTTGACATATCGTCGATAAAGCCGCGTGAGTGCCTTTTGCTGCTGTTGTTCAAAGACGCCCAAAGCCAATTCAAGGTTGTGACGCAGGGTGGCAAAAGAAGGAAAAGGCGATGTAGTGTTGGAGTCAGGTACGAATTGCTGCTGGAGGTGAATGATCGTTTGTTTGCAGGTGAAGGCCAAAGATTTCATGGATGGACCCACCGTTCGAATAAAAGACACCAGGCCATCGTTGTCAGTAGGATCGGCGCTTCTTGATGTCGATGAGTAGGTGTATGGTCTGCTGTTGCCTCCCGCCCGTGTGCTGTGTTCCTGTTTCAACGTTCGTTCGAATTTGCGTCGCTGGTCGTCCCCTCTGATATGATAGGTGACATTTTCATCGCTTTCCTTTTGGGTCGAGTGAGTCCTGTCGAATTGTAGTCCACAACTTTTCCGTAAGCCGCCAATATGAAGGGCAAGTCGCTGTATACTTTTCACCATGGAGTCGTAGGCATCGTCACCATCGATCTTTTCACAGGGTTTAGACCACCACCACCATTCCAGCCGTGCTTCTTGAAGACTAGATTGGAGCGTAGTGAAACTTGCATCATGAGCCTTGATCGCCTGTGCCAATGATTTGTTTGCCTTGAAATCCGGGAGATCGGCGTCCAATAAGAAGGTCTTGGTGAGCAACTTTAGCAGGACCCGGAGACTGAGAAGACTTTTGTTCATATTGATACTAAAGATTATAGTTAATACCTTCATATGGTGTATACGGAATGCGTCTGATTCACTTACTTGAATTTCTTGGTAGCAGTCTGCGGCCAGATAAAGAAACAGATAATAACAGAGATAGTTGATCCGATAGCAACAATGGCGAATGTATCTTGAATCCTTTGTCGACTGTATTGAGATTCATCAGATGTGTGTTCGCGGACGAGAATAGGGAAGAGTATAATAAACGCCAGGGAGGATGCTACAAAAGTCAATCAGTCAGTCAATCAGTCTAGTGCATGATCCAAGAACTTACCAGTGGTTACACTGGGTCGATTTGAATAATGCGCCTTCAGAAAAGCCAGCAGGAGCACACTTGTCAAGAGCCATCCAACAAGAGTGACGCCATATGATAAATACGGCTGGCCCAGCTGTCCCAAGAGCCAGTCTGTCGTCCAAAGACTTGCCAGGCAAACCAATAATGCACCCAGTGTCATGACCCATCCAACACCAGCTGCTTCTACCATACCACCCACCGTTTTCGAAGGGAGGAAGAAGACCGTCACCGTCGCTGCCATATGACTTGCCACCGGCATCCGCCCACCATCTTGATCATCGTACCCTCCAATCATCCATTGATGAAGCACAGGCACAAATGTAAATAAGCAGCCAATGATATACGCCAAACTGCATTTGAGCACCCGTTGTTGTTCTGTCGTCAAACACCAGGTAAACCCACCGATCCATGTTGATTTGCTGTTGCTGTTCACCACTTCACCATCGCTGTCGTCGCTTCCTGGAAAGCTGTCGTGCTGTTTCCCCATCGTTGTTGGTGGCGAGTGTTGGGCTCCACCAGACGTTGCTGTTGATAGCGTAGAAGGAAGCCGTGGTAATGTTGACAGAGATACCGTTCGCTTTTGTCGTGAGCCATCGTCCATTATAACATCGACAATGTTGTAATCAAAGTAAGAAGACACACACGATCCAACCGAGCCATAGTGAGGATAGAGAGACTGTGGTGATAAGACAACTTTGTGTTCCTGGTCTTGACTATCCATGAAGAGGGTGGCGATAAGAAGACCGTACGCACCAAATTATGCCGTCAAGGAGTTTAAAAAGTCATGGAAGGTGGAGACAGTATGACCTTATCTGCGAATAGATCAAAGGGCCCCACCAACGTTGTCGAGGATACCGAGCTAGTGGGAACTGGTGACGGATCAGGGTTGTATATAGATTCATCAGCTGGTAATGGTCAGAAGATCGATGCAGTCATACTTGTTCTTCGTATTCCATTGGTGCAGTAGTGGTGGAAATATGACAGCAGCGAGGCATCAAGGTTTATTGTAAAAGACAAGAGAAGAAGAAGCGAAAAAGAGAAGAAAGAAAAAGATGCTCACTTGTAGCAAATAAATCAGAGCGGCGTTTGAAATTTAGTCTTTGGCTGACAGGGCCAAAGTAAAGCATACAGCAGACATGATATCACCTACGAGACGGAACTTGTGAACACGCACCCATTTCTTAACAGCTTTCTCAACAGAGCGTGGATCGTCCTTGTTGGTTTTGTTCTCCAGGATGGTTTGACATGGATACATGACCAACGGCACATATGCAAAGTGTAACCCCGCTAAAAGCGCGCCCCAACCAAAATAGGCGTTGCCACCTCTGCGGAAGTAAATGTACGAGCCAATCATGCTTGAAGCGGTACCAAGGGTGATGATCGGTCCCAAGAGTCTGTAAAAGTAGCGATTGAAAAATCTCGATGCATCCGCTGGACTCAGATCCGCGAGAACAGGGATGGCTACAACCGCATCTATCCCAATGGTTGTTTGAGCAGTAGAAGCAATAAGCGGGAGCAGTGGGAGAATAGGATGCGCCATGATTGATTGATCAAGAGAGAGAGAAAGTGTGAGAAATAACAACCTGATGGGCCTTTTAGCTTTTGGATGGACCCTGGCCCTGGTAGACTTTTAAGACAGAAAATCTGGGCTGATCTTTTCTACAAATGGTGATGACGCCAATAACTATTAATATCATAGTTGGTCATGAGGTACTAAAAGGCTTGGGTGTATATTTGAAGCGATCGCATATCCTGAATTTCGCGGACAATGTGAATTTTGCGCTGAGAGGGGAAGTTGGCGGGGTTTTAAAATGCTTAGCCTATATTTCAAACCCCCCGCTATTTGAAAGATCGGCAATTTGCTGAAAAAAATGATGGACCATCCCCCATGACAGGGGAATTCTAGGGGAAGGCTACAGACAGAACCATCCGGACAGAACCAACCTGCGTATCCCGAATTTTGCTGACAATTAGGACTTACATGCCGGGGACTCTCTTAGCCCCTGACTTCTGTCCCGGGCATAGCTGGGACTCAATTCGAAATGAAGATAAAACCGCCCCGCCAGGCGCAGGAATGGTCTTACTCTTCTCATAAGGAATCGATCGGCAAGGCCTCTTGTCTCCCAAAGGTCCAACAAAAAGACACATATCAATTGCGACTCATCAGCTCGTATGGCGGGTAACGTGTGTGCGAACGTGGATCAAATACGACGCCAAGGCCGATGGGACAACAGAACGATAAACGGCGCCTATCTCACCAACC
>LT554468.1:274665-286658 GCA_900079185.1 Absidia glauca
CGGGGATAGAATTATTTTTGCGTATTGAAGGCGATTAAAAATGATTCAAAATTGAGACTTTTAAGGTTTGGGTCTATTATAGCTGTCTTGCACCGTATACGCCCAAAAACCTTTTGGACCTGCCCATCTGGACCTGCGCATAGAAATCCCCCAAGAGATGGCACAATTGAGTTGATTACAGCAGAAGACTACTTTTATTTCATGGTAAGTTACTATTCTACTAGGTATCTATAGCTACAAACGACCAGGCACCAGCACAGTTCAAGGGCCCAGTGTAAGTGATAGACATTGACCAATCTATAAAGTGTGAAAATCAGGTTAGCTGACCATTCTACGACTTTGCAACATTCTTTTTAAAGGAGAAGGTATGTTTTGGGAGATCATCAGAGTATATAGTTTTCTGCAACTATAACTATCATGGCTAAACGATAGCAATTAAGGATTTTCAGTGTGTTTGAAAGTCATCAACTGATACACCCAAAACATACTTCACCTTTCCTTCAACGTTGTTTGTCAGATACTTGCCTATGATAAGTCAGAGCCTTGTTGCCATGGGGATTGAAAGAAGAAAGAAAAAGGATTTTCATTCTTGTCGGGGTCTTTTATAATTGCTAAGCCTGTGACTGTAGGTGGCAAAAGATTTTTCTTGTCAAAGCGGCGATGAAATTTCCAATTCCCGCTCTCTCTCTCTCTCTCTCTCTCTCTCTCTTTCTTATTTCTGTATCATTGACCAAACTGATTCTCCCCGCTCAAATGCTCGCCCCGCCTTCCCACCATGGTATGACTGTATTGAACAGAGACGTTTTCTCAAAGTCTCTCCAACTTCTCGCTCTTCGTGTCCCTGCAAGAAAAGTCAAAGTGGTCCAAAAGACTTTGGCGTCGTAAGTTTCTCTCTCTCTTTCTTGCAAACAGGCACCTGACTGATTCCAATCTTTTTCTTTGTAGTGATATACTCGACTGGAAGCGATTGCGAACCATTGTACCTGATCCTGAATCAAGTGAAACACGATTGTTGCTTTTGCGACCTGATCTGAAAGGTAACAGCGAAAGAGCCAGGTCCGAGGGTAGACACCTTGTATTTGAAACACTAACCGTTTACTAAAACTGACATGTACTATCACAATGTCTAAATAGATGCGTCTGAATTGACACCTGAAAGCAAACAAGTGATCAAGGAAGAAGATCTCCCGGTCGTCAACCACACGATCGAGTTGGATTACTCTTTTTGGACGACAGGTAGGGAACAACCAATTCCCCGCTCCCCTTCTCACAGAACACTAGGCATACTAACTTTGATCCTTTCCCAGAACAAATCTTGCATGCTGTGATACCCGACGACTTTAAAGAAATCCCATCAGCTTATACTCAGGTGGGGCATATTGGTAAGATCAAACACAGTAGCAACAAGCACAAGCATGGTTATTAACCAGCCTTCTTATGTTGTCCGAGTAGCGCATATGAATCTTCGGGAAATCTTCTACCCCTGGAAACAATTGATTGGCCAAGTCATACTAGACGTAAGGAAAACATAATCCAAGGCACAAAGTCTTGACACCCTCGGTCGGTACTCATTCATGCGTCGTTATAGAAAAACAAGAGCATCACTAGCGTAGTCAACAAACTCAACAATATCGATACGACCTTCCGATTCTTCAAGATGGAAGTCTTGGCTGGCGATACGAATATGGTGGCAGAAGTGGTAAAGGATAAAGAGAGTGCTGGCGTGCATGAAATCTCACCATTGAGTATCCTATTCCTTATAGAAAGAAAGTGGCTGCCGATTCAAGTTTGACTTTTCCAAAGTCTATTGGAATTCAAGACTTCACACTGAACATGAACGACTAGTCAAGTCATTTGGAAAAGATGAAATTGTTTGTAAGTAGAAGGGCATGAAGACTTGATAGCATTTATAACTCATCCTTCGTTTTATCAGGCGATGTCATGGCTGGTGTAGGTCCATTTGCTGTGCCTGCTGCCAAGAATGGTGTCACCGTCTATGCTAACGATCTTAATCCCGAATCTTTCCACTGGTTGAAAGAAAATAAATTACATAACAAGGTAAAACCAAGCAATTGTACACACTCTCTCACACACATTGTATAATTAACCTCTTTCTTTCCCACCCTGGGTACCAAGATTCCAATGGCAAAGTTGAAGACTTACAACATGGACGGACGGGACTTTATAAAGCAAGCGGTGAAGGATTTATCAACTGCCATTGAAGGTGACAGCACCAACAACGCTGGATGGAAGACATTCGATCACTTTGTTATGAACCTTCCTGATTCCGCCATCGAATTCCTGGATGCGTTCCGTGGATTATATCAAGATAAAAAGGCGCTGTATGACTCCTTGGACCCTGCCCCCAAACTCCCGACCGTACACTGTCACTGCTTCACACGAAGTGATGATCCCGCTCAAGATATCGCCAAGGTAAAAATAAAACCATCAACCCCACCCGACTGGCACTAATTTTGATTGTTCATCTTGTAGAGGGTAGAAGATGTTATTGGACTGCCTTATGACCTTCCTTCAAGTCATTTACATTGGGTCCGAAATGTTGCGCCAAAGAAAGATATGTACTGCATCTCGTTCTCTTTGACTCCAGACATGGTCTTTGTGCCGAAAAGGTAAAACACATATACAAACAGCATCAATTCCTCTGACTCGTTTCGTTTTGATTAGCAGCACTGGTAAAAGAACGCAGGATCAAATCGATGAACCTTTATCATCCCCATCCAATGAAGCCCTGAACAAGAAACCCGCAATCTAGATATATAAATAGCCCTTTGTATAGCATAACATCATCATATAGACGTAGATCCATCATTAAAAAAAGTATCTTTTTCGCATCTAAGCAATGTAGGGGTCTCTCTATCAATTTAGTAACATCCTCCATGAAAAAAGCCCCTTTTTTTCTTGGACATAGGAAATGAGATAGACAATCCACCTTCAGATATCACATGAAAGAAGGTGTGCTTCCTATCTATCGCATGATGTAAAGGATATTGGGGTTTCTTGGATGGATCGTCGATTTTAAAAGCACTCCGTCGCTGGTTTTAAAAGGGGAACTTTGTGTAGGGTTAACAGAGGCTTGCAACATCAAACGAGCTCGTTTTTGGTATCGTTTGATAGATACGAATTGCATCTTGCTTCATGTAAAATTTGAAGATGGGGCATCCGTCCCGGTGTTGAGAAATGAGACAAAACAATTTGGGTTCAAAACCATGGAGTTTTAAAAAAGATCATTGCTTGTCAAACTCCCGACGGAGATTCAAATGAAAAGTGCATTATTCAGGGCAGGCTTTTCATTGGCCGACTCCCTCCAGGCTACGTTATCCCTGCCCGTCAACCATTTAAACTCCGAACGATCCACCAGCTTTGCGACAGCTTTTGAAAATTCGAAAATTCGAGCCCCATATTTTTGTAAAGAGGTGCCTATTCCTCAGAACCGAGATAGATAACCCACCGTCAAATTTCACAGGAAACACAATGCAATGAATATCTATCAAATGATACCAAGAAAAATACACTTTTATACTGTTTGCGTCCGTGAGCACTACTAAAAGTCCCCAAAAAGCGATTCTTCGTAGCTGTGCGATGATTTAGATCTCGAAAAGTCCCTCAAGGTAACGTGCCACCTGTCTCTTGTACTCTCCATCTTGTACCTTCCATCTTCCTGAAACACTTCCATGATTCTTCCAACACTTAGCGCAGCAAGATCTAGTATTCCATCTAGAAAAACTTACCCCCGTCAGTGGTACTTGAGATTAGTATAAATACTCCCCCCCCTTTCCCCTCATCTTTCCCCCCATCATTCAATCCGTAACCTGACAACACATTAAAAACCTTCTCTCTTGCTATCTTTCCTTCTTGCCTTACTCTTGCTCCAACTTGCCTTCCGCCATGTCTCCCTTTCTTCCTTGCCCTGATAACTTTGGTTACCCTACCCCTGAATCATTAACCATTTCCAACTTGGTCATGGGTTCTGACGGCCCTGATGAATCTGTAGCGTCCTGTGAATCTCATTGCCCCAACGAAAATGTATCTAATCCGTCACTCTTTTGCTGGTAAGTTACTTGATCTCTTAACCACTTTACCATATCTAATAAAAGAGTGCCTACTCTTCGGAATAGGCGGATTAGTCCTAATTTTAGTCTTAAGTACATTCATAAAAATGGGCGGGATTTGAAATGTTTTTGAAAAATTAAAAAACTTTTTTGAAAATGTAAACTTTTTGAGCCCTTTTTTTTTTGTAAAGAGTTGCTTATTTCAGAAAACCGACATAGACAACCCACCGTCAAATTTGACAGGCACCACTATAAACTGCGTATCTATTGACTGATACCCAGAAACAAGCACTTTTACGTTGCATGCTGTCGTGAACGCTAAAAGAAGCACCCGAAAAGCGACTGATTGGAGTGGTATCAAAAAAAAAAAAAAAAATTACTCAAGGAAACCCGACTTTCTTGGTATCAGTCGATAGATAAAAAGCACCTCTGAGTCTATGTGAAATTTGATGGTGTGTTGTCTATCCCGTTCACAGGAAAAATCGAGTCCAAGAAAAATTGGACTTTTTCCAAGGGAGGTGTGTTGTGTCGGTACTCCAATGTCGGAGTTTATAAATTTAGCTTTACTTCTTTTACCTATAAATTAGCCCCTTCTTTTTATCTCTCTCTTTTTCTCTTCACCCTTCTTCACTCTATCACTCGTGAAGCTATTTATTTTACATTATCTGAAACCGTTTAAATATTACGGTAAGTACTTTCTCCTCCCCTCTCTCTATCTTTATCATGTTGTGTACTTCTTACTTATCATACACAACTACCAATAAAAGGTTTCTATCTCTTAAATAGTCTTCGCTTTATATCAAGGTGCCTGTCCTTTTTCCAAATGGCGGGATTTGAAAACATTTTTGAAAATTGGGAAATGTAAAACTTCTGACCCCTTTTTTTGTAGAGGGAGTTGCTTATTTCTTAAAACTGACATAGACAACCCACCGTCAAATTTCACAGTTATCACGATACAGTGCATCTATATTGACTGATACCCAGAAACAAGCGCTTTTACGTTGTATGCTGTCGTGAACGCTAAAAGAAGCCCCCCAAAAGCGACTATTTGGGGTGGTACCAAAAGCAGCAAGCCATCCAAGGAATTCAAACTTTCTTGATATCAGTCGATAAATAAAAAGCACTTTTGAGTTTATGTCATGTTTAAAGGTGGGCTGTCCATACCGTTCACAAAAAAAGAGATCCATAAAAGTGAGGGGGTGATGGTCTGTCCTTTTTCCGAATGGCGGGGGTTGAAAATTAAAATCTTTGGTCCATCATACGCAGAGCCCAAACGATCACTATTAATGCACAGCCCAACAATTGCTGCCATAAGCGGTTTTTGCTAGTTTCTATTTACAGCTCAAGGATGCCCTTGGGTGGAGGTTGAACCTTTGTGAGGCTGCAAATCACTCTATGATCAAAGTCATAATTGCTTCAAAGCACAGGTGTTGGTAGGGGGATACATATGATTTGAGTGAAGAACGACTGGAGATCTTCAAACATTAGCCCAGCTTTGATGTGTGATGTGACAATGTATTTTATTATGATAGTTGTAGTACTGTGTAGAGACATGTGTAATCTATGTTCATCTATTCGTACGGTAGATCTAAAGAGGGGCCCTGGTGGTGGATTCGAGTACACAAGACAAAGAGGGGTATCAATAGAAGCGACCTATCTCGTTGGAGATGCATCTTCATTCATTACTGGCACATACTGTTGTCGAAGAGTACGATCCTACAGTAGAAACAGAAAATCAGCGGTCAGACTACTAGTGCTAAATGGGAGTGAAAGTAGTTGAGTGGTTACCCTTTTCCATTTGTTATACAGTGGCATAATCACCGCAAATACCACAAGACATAGTACGGTGATAAGGAAGGTGCGTACAATAACTTCGTCCTTGAATGAGTCTCTTGCTATCAAAAGTTATACAGACGATATGATTAGTATAAAAGTTATCCATTGACTTTTAACGACCCCCCCCAAACTCCAAGAAAGTATAGACAATGACCTTACCAAAGCAGGCTGTTTTAAAGTCATTACTGGGACAAGTTTCATCAGCAATGCCATCGCAGATCCCGTTCTCCACATTGTCAAGACAAAACTGCTTGGTGCAGTTCCCACAAGGTTTTTCGATCAAGGGCAATTCAAAGATAGTGCTGTTTGATCCACAGAAACACTTGCAAAACATGATTGGATTGGCAGCCTGAATTGTTGTGCCTAGAGCAATCTTTCAAACAATCAAAACAAGTGTTAGTTGGGTTATGTGTAGCACATCATTTGATGTCTACGTCGGTGGTAATTGTTCGCCACCTACATTTAATAGTATCAAAAGACCAAGATGCATAATGATGTAAGAAATAATAGTTGAAGAGAAAAGTGCAGGTGTGTCAAAAAGTTGGATTTATGGCACTCGGTGATTTGGAGCCCCACTGGGGATTCAAACTCCGCCCGGCTACAAGAATTACTTTTCCGTCAATCCTATTCTTTTGCTTTTTCTCTGCTTCTTTTTCCCTTTTATTTTTTTCCACCGACATTAGCATCGCCCAACGAACAACGACGACGACGAAAGACCAACGATGACGAACAAACGGTAAGACTCCCCTTCTCAGCATCCTGTTCATTTTTTGCTTACCATGACTAACAATTGTCTTTTACATTATTCATCTTTCTTTCGACTTTAGATTCGCTACGACGATGACGACAACGATAACGATGACGACGACGCTAATGACGACTCGACCAATGCCTTATATCGCCCATAAAGGCTGTTTTAAATTTTTTCTAATGTAAAAACATGGGGAAACCCTTGAATTTTTTTTTTTTGCGTGCACTTACTTTTTCATTGTAGATTCCGTAGCCAATGCACCACTAAAGTGCACTATTCCTTGACCCGACCCCTGTAGTCACTGCTGGTCGATACTTTTGGCATCCCTGACCTGCTTTTCCCTTCTTCTTTCCCTATTACACTAGATTAGTCACTCCATGGCAAGACTTGTGCATACTTTTGCAAGCCTCTCACTTGGATATATGGCTTAATTGTAGTCTCATTCATTCAATAAAGCATACTTGATACCATCTCCACACGACTTTTACTCTTTTGCAAAAGCTCCGTTCGCTCAAGTCTTGACTGTGTGAAAGGCACAATAAATCAATTCAAGCGGCGTTTGAAAAGTGTGATTTTTCTACAAGTGCCAAACTCCAAACTTCATTTTTGGTACCTTTCTTTTCTTTTCATCCTTCCTTACATTATTGATGCTATTCCATGACGACAACTATGAACAACTACAACGACAATGGTGGCAACAGAATCTCCTCCTTCCTTCTTTCTAAACAGCACCAACAGCACCAACAGCACATGCACTCTGATCGATCTGATTACTCTGATTCTGGCAGTGACGATGTGTACTACTCTGATGCTTCGACGGAATCCTCTGATATGTTTGATGACAAGGAGTACGTGATTGGACTCGATGCACCCTCTCAAGCCACTCGGCACGGTTTATATGAAGACAAGGCCGGTTGTGTCGACACTATGTATGGAGATCGCGGTGTGGACTTTGGCCATTCTCCTCAGCAGACAGCTTCTTCAAGTCCTGTGGACCGAATTGATGAAAACGATACTACCAAGGCCGATAGTGATAGTGATTCCTCAAGTGTCTACTCCAATGAAATCGATGATCTGGACAACGAATCCTTCCATCTTGGCCCTATGGATGCGCAAGACAATCAAATACACGGTGACACCAGCACCACCATCAGTACCATAACAGGAAAAGATGATATTCGCAACATGTCTTCTTCCTCTTTGTCATCTTCCCTTTGTGGGAACTCATTGGCGGGCGATTCACCTAATGTCTCCTTGGACCCTTCTACTCAATCAACCACACCAACAATAATGTCGGACGAATGCGATGACACCAACCCTTCTTCTTCTTCTCAATCTCTCTGTGGAACCATCACTCTTGCCCCCGACGAAGACTACAATGCTGTAAACTTGGAGATTGTTACTGGTAAACCGACATCGACATTGGCTCCGACGCTGACAAGCTGCACCACCCAACTAGCAGAGAACCTCACAGCTTCGCCAACGACAACACGCCGTCTCAGCGCTATTTCCACTTCGGACCTCAACGAAATTCCTCTGTTTGATGAATCTACTGCTACTGGCGACTCGGGCAAGTCATCACCCACATCGGGAGCAATAATCAACACAACACCTAGCACCACCAACACAATGGCCTCTCCTACCTCCTTTTCAATGCCGGCATCACCAATCTCGATCGATACGGCAACAGCGACTATACAACCTAAACCAAGTGCGTCCATGACCACCCGCCGACTTGTGTCTGGTCTTTGGTCCCCTTTTAGATCAGCCACTACGCCGCCATCCAAAAAGGTGACTCGACCATCCGCCAACTTTGCCGAACGTCAGAAACGGCAATCTCGACCTCCTAGCTGTGTATTACCAGGGTTTCAAGAAGCGCTACTCAATCAAATGGAACAATCAACCGACTCAAAGCAGCCCAATGTAAAACATCGACACTCTTTGGCCCTCGCTCCCACTCCCACCACCACCACTTGCTCTACTGACAATGAAGATTATGATTGGAGTAAGTACAATGATGCAAGGGAGAGGGACAAGAATTCATGCTTACTTTTTGAAACCCCGCTCGATCTATTTTTAGTGTTCTGGACCTCGGTGATTTGCGATGATAATCAAATGGTGAAGAACAAAGCACTGTCCAGTCACCTACACAAAGGGATTCCTCCTTCACTACGTGGCACGGTGTGGCAACTTGTTAGCAATAGTCGGCAACTCATGGAGGAACAGCACTACATGGATCTACTCCGCACGCCGAGCCCTTACGACAAGATGATCCAACGAGATCTTGCCCGGACCTTCCCTCATCACAAGTACTTTAAAGAAAAGGATGGTGTAGGACAAGAGGCTTTGTACAACGTGGTCCGTGCATACAGTCTCTATGATCCTGAAGTTGGCTACTGCCAGGGTCTTGCTTTTATCGTTGGTCCTTTACTACTGAATGTAACGTAACATGATGTTGAAAGAGGGGTGGAAGCTAATCTGCTTACCTCTCTCTTTTTTTTTTTTGTTTTGTTTAGATGCCTGATGAAGAAGCGATCTGTGTGTTGATCCGTCTAATGTCACATTATGGACTTCGAGGTCACTTTACTCCCAACATGGAAGGCCTCCACTTGCGACTCTATCAGTTTGAATCCCTGGTCACTGAGCACTTGCCGCACATATCACGCCATCTGAAGCACCATGAAATCAACCCTACTATGTTTGCCTCGCAATGGTTCATGACTCTCTTTGCCTACAAGTTCCCTTTGGACCTGGTGTTTCGAATCTACGACATGGTCTTTGTGGAGGGTCTCGAAACGACACTTTTGAAGTTTGCCTTGGCCCTACTAAAACGGAATGAAGCTCACCTTTTGGAATTGGACTTTGAACCTCTGTTGACCTTTTTGAAAAACGATCTGTTTGAAGAATACAAGGTAAAGTTTATCAACGGGCCCATTTCATAACACTTTTTTTTTTTTTTTTTTTAAATCCTCTTTTCTTTTTTGCTCAGAATGATGAACGGCAGCTCGTGCAGGACGCCCAGGTATGGCAGATCTCTCGGAAACGACTGGACCAGCTTGAAAAGGAACACAAGACCCGGATGATCCACGAAGAGCAAAACACCAAAGCGCTTGAATCACTGCAAAAGCACCAAGGGACATTACGATTACAAGTGGATCAACTCACGCAATCAACGGCGGCGTCCCAAATAGAATACCACGATGTCCAAGCCCAGCTGCAGGACAGCCAATACCAGCGACAACAGATGGAAGACGAACAAGGCTTATTGAAAACCATGGTGGAATCCTTGCAAACTGAAACCACGACAATACCCCGCCAAGTCGAAGCCGCCTTCAAGCCCGAATTCGACAAGCTTTGCCATGAAAATACCCAGTTGAACCAACGAAACGCCCACTTGGAAGACCAGCTCGCTGCCATGGAAGCCCTTTTGATCGACATCAAGATGCGCTATGCTCAAAGTCAAGACAAGGGGGATGATCTCTCGAAACGGCTGTTTGAGTTGAAAAAGATCATGGGATAGGTTAGTATAGACAGATCAGTAATAGTTTACCACGTTAGCAATTATCAACTACATTTTAATAAATACGGGGAGGAGGGAGCTCACATTTTACTACTATGTCTATCTTTATTGATTGGAGATACTAATGGGGGTCACTGGAAGGGCAGAATACAGAACTGCTTTGGTGTCCTTTCAGTATGCTATTTCAGTTTGACGGGGGATGAGCGTTGCATGAATCGAATTTTTAATTAAACTCCGATACATCAGATCACTGGGGTCTGCCTTTATTTCATGCTAGGGTGCCGAAAACGAGCAGAGATTCCACAAGGATCACAATTACAAAAGGAGGGGGATCTTTATTACATTGTACAAAGGAGATGATGCTATTCTAAAAGGGAGTAAAAGAGAGAGAGAGAGTCTATGCTTATCAAAGTTGTTGTTCCTGTACTACACGCACCAGATTGTCACGATGGACGACACAGTCGGCATTGACATAGCCCAAGATAGCAGAGATTTCCGAGCTGTTGCAGCGCTTGATTCTTGAGATTTCCGAGCTAGAGTAGTTTGCCAGACCTTTTCCAATGACCACATCGCCGGTGGTGGGTTGTCGTAAACAGATTTGCACCGCCTGGTGAGCATTAAAAGTCCCTTGCACATCGACAATGCCTGCCGCGAAAAGACTGCTTCGTAGTCCCTGAGTCACCACCGCCTTGGCTGCGCCCGTGTCGATATAGATGGTGCCAGCTGTATGCAGTCCATGTAAAATCCACCATTTGCGATCCAACATTGGGTTGTTTTTAGCAGCGAATTTGGTATGCAGTGGTTTGTCGCTAATGTCGTCGTCAATGACTTTAATGATATTGGTGGGTTTCGATCCGTGAGTAATGATGGTCGCCACACCGGCCGCCGTGGCGAGATCGGCCGCAATGAGTTTGGTCGTCATGCCGCCTGTTCCTAGCGCTGATCCACCCGAGGCCACTGAGACTAAGAGTAAAAAATAAAAAAAGAGGGGAATCAACCGTCTGATAGATAAGAGTATAGCGGGGGAGGCATCGATTTACCTTTATCTTTCAAAGAGGCCACATCATCACACAAAAGGACAGGCTGGGCATCTGGGTTGGTGCGGGGATTGTCGGTATAGAGGCAATCTACATCTGTCATTAGAAACAAATAGTCTGCCTTGATCATGCCCGCCGTAACAGCTGCCAATGTATCGTTGTCGCCAAATCGAATGCCTTGGGTGGAAATGGTATCGTTTTCATTGACAATAGGCACAACATCCATAGAGAGGAGTTCTTCAAGACAGCTGACAGCGTTGAGGTATTGAGATCGCTATGATTGGTAGTGGGGGAAACAGGCACAAAGTTAATGGGTATACAAGTCTTCTTCTTCCCCGGCTACTTACGTCGGAAAGATCGTTCTTGGTTAGTAGTATTTGAGCCACAGGTTGGTTGAATTGCCCAAAGAGATCATCGTACAGAGCCATGAGTCTGCCTTGTCCAACTGCGGCTACAGCCTATGCAAACCTAAAGTGTGAGATTGGGTCATGACGTTCATTCCTTTACCTGTCTGGCAGCCAAGCCAGCTGGCTTTTCGGCAATGTTCAAGCGTCGGAGCCCAGTGCCCACAGCAGCACTAGTGACAACCACAACACGATGATGAAGAGATTTCAACTTGAGAACCGTTTCCACCAGACCAGAGAGATTAGACAGGAGAGGAAAATGGGAGGTTTCATCACAGATAGAGGACGTTCCTACTTTGATGACAATGGTTTTCTGACACTTGTTAGTGGGTTTCATAGTGTGTGTATGTGTGTGTTGCAAAAAAAAAAAAAAAA
>LT554468.1:295135-305877 GCA_900079185.1 Absidia glauca
GCTTAGCCAAAAGTTTTGCGTATCCAAATGAATAAAAACTCACTTTGAATCAAATCTCCCTGACTTTTTTTTTTAGTTTGCTCACATAAGCTTTTACTCACCTGGTTGACCCACAGTGTTTGGATATGAACATTCCGATAAGATGACAAGAATTTTATTTTTTCAAACGCCGACAAGGGCAAGAGGGGAAGTATTAGATGGGGAAGTATCAGGTGGAGGTGTACAGTAGGGTTATAATTAGAGGTCGGCCATTGATCCAATGCTGTTCCAGTAACTCAGGTCCCAGTTACCGAAAACAACATTTGCCTTTCGGTCCTCAAAGAGATCAAACACCAAACCGACATGCTCAGTGATAGCATCTATGGAAGAAACTACGTGGTCATCGTTGTAGCTGAACACCGGTAGCCAGTACGGGAACTTCGCACTGGGAGAGAGGTTATTCATGATCCTAACGGACACAAAAAGATCTTGCTCACCCGAGGGCGCTGTCACCGTGATAAAATTTTGAATTGCGCCCCCCAAGAAACTGTTGAGAGAAAGAAGAATATGATATGCAAAGATTAGCTGATGGGATGACACCGCTTGCTAATAAAGGTAAACTTACAATTTGCCATTGGATGTGAGTTTGACCAAATAGTTTTGCCTTGTATCACCTTGAATATCCTTTTCTACACCAAAGGAACCGACGGCACCTAGTAAAGTGCAGGCGGCTTCCAAAAAAGGAATCGAATTCGAACTCCGATTCATGCATTTTTCGATTTTCCCCTGCCAATCCACTGCTGCATCTAGATCAACCACAACAGTTGGCAGTACCTTCTTTTTGGGCTTGCCATCAAGGGAGTTTTGTACATGATTCACCAAGGTTGTTGTTTCAATAAGATTGCTTATATAGACGGGATTGTTTCTTGTCGCCTTGATGTTTTTCGTATAGGAACCGATGGAGCGTTCGAGGGACCTGCAGGAAATGGCGGGCAGTGGTCCCATTTTCTTGATTATGAACTCCATGTGAGTCAGATAATGCTGAGTCACGGGAAACACCCTCATCGCAAGAGGCTTCTGGATCCACTTGGTACTTTACAGTTCACAAGCTACCAAATATCAGGTGTAATGTAGTGTATAAGGTAATCGACTGAGCGTTGAGTGGTTTGACGCAGCCGTTCTACATGCTCTGCTTGTCGATAAGCGTCCAAAAAGACGTGCCAAGCCTGGAAGAGGGCGCTCATGAGTGGGAGCTCGCGTGATCGCACCGCCCAACTTGCCGCAATAGTTAGACCTTGTACCAAGCTGTTTAGGGCAAATGCAGAGGCTTCATTCTGCAAATGTGGGGTCACCTGGGTCGGAATTACAAAGAGCAAAAAGTCGTACCAATCCACCGCCCGATAGTTGCCATGGTGCTTGTGTATGTCACTCCAATTTCCAGAGAAGACTGAAGGAATAAATGGCCTTGATTTCTCCATGGCCGCACCCATGTTAGCGAGCTCCACGGCACAGCCCACATGGTTGTACTTTTGGTCCAACATACCATATATGAGCTTGGACTGACCGTGGCCCAGTAGATGCATTTCGTCTAGGCCCCAAAATTCAGGACCGAGAAAGGATTCCATATCGGTGAAAAGCCCACCAGCCCGTAGTCCAACAGCAGATCTTCTAGCTGAAATCACTTCTCGATAGGACGCTTGAGATCTCATTGGGACTTGACCCACCGTGTTGACGTCGAAAGGGAAGTACATCCCACCATCATGTACGCCTTTCACTTTGCATATACGGCATCCAAAATAGCAGTTATGCCCCCGGTGGCGTGAGATGTCTGACACAGCCGGTATGTCTCCAGTAGCAACATTGTGAAGGCTCTGGGTACGCGGGAGAGCGAAAGAGAAAGGGAGGGCATCGCATGTCTTTGGAAGGGATTGATTAGACCATGCAAGGGGAGAGGGGAGAGAGAAGGGTGCTTGCATTTAAGGAGGTCGGAGTCGGGGATTGAATCTTGACAATAAGTTTTGACTCGATTGAGGATCGATAGTAAGAGGTGAGTTGATACTAAAGATAAAGGGTATTAGCACAACTGACTCTATGATAACTAAATAACACGGATCATACTTAAGAGAGACGATATCAACAAGGGACGGACAAAAGAGGAACAAGGAAACAGGCAAGAAGGCGGAAAGCACAAGGAAAACAAAAGTCAGAAATCAATGTCAAAGAATAGCTTTTGGATGCTAAAAGATTTGGAGATAAACAACCGGATGGATGTTTATAAAGGTGGTAGTTTGATCTGTTTATATAAGGATGACAAGGTTCAGCCCCTGATGCACAGATTACTTAAAGAAGAAAAGGCTCGATGGCTAGCGACTGATTGGTACCAGGAGCGATTCTTTTACACCATGGTGTTTTCCCTTTATGTACCAAACATAACAAATAAACCTAACTCCTTTGACTCAGTACTCCCACACACACGAATACGGCAAGGGCCAAATCAAGGGGGACGACGGAGTTTCTGATGTTATTTTCAAGCGCAGGCACATTGGATTAGTGAGCTTTTCTGTACAGATTCTAACTGTCATGTATCATCAGATTCCCACCATTGGATCTCCCAATTGGTGAAATCTTGTCTGCATGGTTCATTCGTAGACCTTAACCTCGGGCATGGCGGGAGTTGAAAAATCCTATAAGTATCGCTTTTCCCCACCAACCCTTTTCTTCGCTTCTTCTTCGCTTCTTCATCACTTTTTTTTTTTTTTTTCTATCGTCATTTACATTGCTTCTCCCCTTCCTCCCCTTCCCTCCAAACGAACGAACGAACGAACGAGTAAAAGAACGAACGAACGGTACCTCTTTACTTCTCACGTCATGCTCATCTTTTGCTTACCATTACTAACTTTTTGCCTTTTACATCGTTCCTCTTTCTTTTGACACTAGATCGGCTACGACGATGACGACGGCAATAGGGACGACGACGATGCTAATGACGACTCCACCACTACTTCATGTCGCTCAAAAAGGCACTTTTAAAATTTTTAAATGTAAAAAACATGGGGAAACCCTCGCAATTTTTTTTAGGTGCACTCCCATCCCATTGTAGAATCTCGTAGTCCAAGTTACTAATAAAAGTGTACCAATTCTTTGCCCATACCCTTCCGCTAATATCACTGATACTTTTACACAGCTTGGCCATCTTTGTCCGCCTCCATTTGCTTGATTTTTACAGTAGCTTAGTCATTCTCATTTACAACCCGTCGCCATTTACACAGTAGCTTAGGTTCGGCCTCAAACATAGTCTATACCCTTGCCCATTAATCCTATTGTACCAATAAAACTTTGTACGTATGCGAAGATAGACCTTACGATCATGTACATGTCGTTAGACTCAGTACAACTAGTAAACCAAAGGTGTTTTAGGAGTTGTCAATGATGAGCTACTCATCTGTAGTTTGGTCTTCATAATGTACATGGTATTGTCATGGTTGTGGATTTGAGAGATGTCTTTCGTAGGATGATTCAAGTAGGTTTTATTGATGGGATAGGACTAAAGGGTTATGGTACAGGATATGTTTGGGGACGTAGTTAAGCTAATGTCTATGGCAGCAAGCTATTGTAATGGGAATGACTAGACTGCTGTGAAAAGTAAGCAAATGGAGGTGGACAAAAACGGACAAGCTGTGTAAAAGTATCAGTGATAGTAGCGGAAGGGCATGGGCAAAGAATTGGTACACTTTCATTAATAACTTGGGCTATGAGATTCTACAATGGAATGGGAGTGCACCTAAAAAAAAATTGCGAGAGTTTCCCCATGTTTTTTACATTAAAAAATTTAAAAAGTGCCTTTTTGGGCGACATGAAGCAGTGGTGGAGTCGTCATTAGCATCGTCGTCGTCCCTATTGTCGTAGTCATCGTCGTAGCCAATCTAGTGTCAAAAGAAAGAGGAACGATGCAAAAGGCAAAAAGTTAGAATGGTAAGTAAAAGATGAGCATGACGTGAGAAGTAAAGAGTTACCGTTCGTTCGTTCGTTTGCTCGTTCGCCCGTTCGTTTGACGTCGTGGAGTAAAGAGAATGACAATGGAGGCAAAAAAGTAATGACGAGGGAAAGAAGGAGCAAAATAATAGGTCGGGCAAAAAAATAATCTTATAGCCAATCGGGATTTGAAATATAGAGTGCATAGGCACACATTGTTGGAGGGGTGTGTGGGCAGGATCGTGTTCCTGAGCTTCAACTTGCAGCATATCCCCAACATATCAGAACGAGCATGCCACCACATTCTCATGCTATGATGTGAACTTACCTTTTGAATGACAAATAGGCTGGATCAGAGAAGATTGAATGTTGCCAAATGGGATATCAGGGGTGCAGTTCCATCATGAGCACCGAGTCTTGTATGAAAGTCTTCCTGAACATCACAATCACCTGTACAAATGCATTTTAAGCGACGGTAGGTTGAATAGGATCGTCAGGACTGAGTTCTTTCGCCGCCAGTCGGTCATGTCATTCGCCGATCGCCGGAAACAACTTCTTGCAGAGGCTGGTAGGTGGTTTAAGGGCGACACGTGCAAGATAAAAGAGTCGACCATATGTGGGGAAGACTGCCATTGATCGCACCAACTCTCTTGGAAGGTTGGTGAGATATGCGCCGTTTATTGTTGTGTTGTTCCATCGGCCTTGGCGTCGTATTTGATCCACGTTCGCACACACGTTACCCGCCATACGAGCTGATGAGCGGCAATTGATATGTGTCTTTTTGTTGGGTCTGATACCAGGAGACGAGAGGGCCTTGCCGATCGATTCCCGATGAGAAGAGTAAGATCATTCCTGTGTCTGGCGGGGCGGTTTTATCTTCATTTCGAATTGAGTCCCAGCTATGCCCGGGACTCAAGTCAGGGAGTCAGAGAGTCCCCCTCCATATCAGTCCTTATTGCCCGCAAAATTCAGCATACATAAATTGGTTCTGTCCCGGTGGTTCTGTCTGTAGCATTTCCCTTTTTTGAGGGATGGTCTGTCCTTTTACCAAATGGCGGGGTTTGAACTGTTTTGAAAATTGGGAAAATTTTGGCTCCCTTTTTTTGTAAAGAGTTGCTTATTTCTCAGAACCGACATAGTCAACCCACCGTAAAATTTTAGAGGCACCACGATACAGTGCATATCTATTGACGGACACCCAGAAAGAAACACTTTTACGTTGGATGCTGTCGTGAACGCTAAATGAAGCCCCTAAAAGCGACTGATTGTAGTTGTACCAAAAGCAGCAAGCCATCCAAGGAAATCAAACTTTCTAAATATCAGTCGATAGATAAAAGCAATTCTGGGTCTATGTCAAATTTGAAGGTGGGTTGTCCATACCGTTCACAAAAAAATGGGATCCAAAAAGTGAGGGGGATGGTAGTCTTTAAGAACAGGGGGAAGGGGCGGGACCATAAATGCAGATACGATATCTATGCTAAACTGGTTCTGTTGTAGAGTCTAAAAGCCACTACAAAGGTGAAAGCTTAATCGATGACTACAAATGCAAAACTTGCACCATCAGGGGTGACGGTGTCAATTGTTTATTGGATAAAAAAGGAAGCTTTTATTGTCAGAGGGAGATTGCATAGTCCTTTTAATGGTGGTAGTGACTGGAAACAGACTTCCGCTTTCGATCCGTGGTGAGATCAATCAAGCAGCGCAACTGATTGATACGGAGTGATGGTGGGCAGTCGAGAAATCCATGCGCAGAAGAAGCAACAACCTTGTCAAATGCCGCGATGATGTTGGTGATGGTGTGGAGTTGAGCAAGGTAAATGGGCATTTCCTTTAGTGACATTGGCAACTGTACATGCCCTACTTCAGGCATCAAGTAGAGCGACTGATGCCGTTGGACAAGATAAAACGTGTCATGATGGCCTAGTAAAAGGTAGCAAATAAGGTTCAAATACAAAGACTCAACAAGTCATCAAACGAGCACTTACCAACAACAAGGAATGCAAGTGCAAGAGTGGAGCCATTTTTATCGGTTGCTTCATTTGCCAACCGCCCAATTCGCTCCAAGTCCTTGGTTACAAGGTTGTGATTGATTGCATGTATTTCCGGTTTTACCTCTCCATACGCAATCGTTCGCCCAAACGAAGCACCTTCTACCACGCTGACGATTGCGTCTGGCTTCTCGTTCGATTCTGCCATGACATCGCCCACCGAGGTCCTATTAATAGTAATATCAATGAGTGCTAACAGATTCTTCCTACATAATCTGACACCAATCATATCTTTGCATGCCAGACTTACTTACCATCTGAACATGATATCGTTTCCGAGATCTTCAAACAACGGAGCCAGCGAGGCTTCCAAGTACCGAGTGATTAATTCGGCTTCCAGTGGGCCGCCGTCAACACAATCTCCGGGAAGTTTCTCCGCCCTAATAAACTCGTTAGATCAATCTTTCTTTACCTAGCGTACGAACTTACAAGTTTCTAACCGAGAGCAAAGTTCGATTGAAGGGTGTCATTCGATCGCCCTCTAACAGCATCGTGATTTTTCGAGACGCAGGTAAACGAGTCGATTCGTGGGGCATGATCTACAAACGCACGTTAGATTTTGGATTGCATAAACTACATGCATACTTACCGAGAATATTGTGGCGTCGTAGTCGATGTACTGAGACAAACGGCCAGAGTTTTTATTTTCAATAGAGGGAAGCCATCACTGTGGGAAAATGGGCCCCCCGAGAAAGATGAAACAGAAAGAAAAACAAGGATGGCAAAAAATCCTCTGTTTATAAACAACGGAACGGAGTAAAAAAAAGTAAGGAGTCTCTTATCTACACAAGCACCATGTGATGTCCTCGAGTTCAGAGTATCATAACCAAAAGGTTGCCAAACTTTTCAAACCCCGATTTTGGAAATAAAAAGAATGGACCAGCACATTTTGTTGGGCATGGATTTTCTCGTAAAAAGAGATAACAAACCTTGCTGCAAATTTTCTACAAAGAAAAGAGTGCTTCTTATCTACCGAAGGATCCCAAGGATTTTGGGTGATCGTGGATAAATGACCGACTTTGAAGCAAGCGCTGTTTTGGGCTTAGTGTTCACAAAACGCACACAACACAGGTATACTTCAAGTTTGGTCTCATTCGATAGATAAAATTTTATCTTGTTGCACGTGGAGGTGGGTCCTCGGATTTGCTAAACAGGACAACTCGGCACAAAACCTTACAACTGGAAAACAAGTTTTGAAAAGTTAGTCGAGTTTAAAGGCCGCGCTGCCCACTTTATTTGGCCTTTTTCAAAAGTCTCGTGTGCGTTGCAATCAGTCAAGTCTAAGCGCACCACTATATACCAGAGTTTCATAGATAACTAGAGCATAGTCAAAAGAGTGAGGTCATGGAGATGGTTCAAAGTAGGTTTTTTATTGGCTGAATGAGACTATGCTACATGTCCTAGAGGGTGGCAGGGCTTGTCATGGAGTGACTAATCTAAAGGAGCTATGGAAAAGGGAAGAGGAGAGCAGACCGGTGTTATCCAAACATCAGTAGTAGTAGGTGCTGATAATGGGTCAAGGGATAGTACACTTCATTGGTACAATGGCGAGGGAATCTACTATGGACAAGATGAGTGCACAAGAAAAAAAAATTCAAGGGTTTCCCCATGTTTTTTTACATTTGAAAATTTTAAAAAGAGCCTTTTTGGGCGACATGAAGCAGTGGTGGAGTCGTCATTAGCATCGTCGTCGTCTTTATCGTCGTCGTCATGGTCGTAGCCGATCTGGTGTCAAAAGAAAGAGGGACGATGCAAAAGGCAAAAAGTTAGTAAAGGTGAGCAAAAAGTGAACATGACGTGGGGAGAGGTAAGTTACCGTTCGTTCGTTCGTTCGTTCGTTCGTTCGTTCGTTCGTCCGTTCGTTCGTTTGTCGTCGTGGAGTAGAAAATAATGACAATGCGGTAAAAAAGTGATGACGAGGGGAAGAAGGAGCAGAAATAAAGGACGGGCGAAAAAAGAGGCCTTATTCTTTGTCGCCCAAGGCGGAGTTTGAAAACCAGGTGGGCTACAGATAACCCTTCCCCATGGAAACCCGTTTCTTGGACATGAGTTTTTTAGAAGCCGGGATAAACAACTCTATTTCAAATTTTACATGGACCTTTTATCTACCGAATGATGTTAAACATGTTGGATGTTCTTTAGATCAATTGCCACTTTCGGAGGCACTCCAACCAACCACTCTTTTTTGGGCTCTGTGTAGTGCTCGCGGAAGCTTACGACATTTGAGCACTTCGTTTCTGATGGAATTCGATATGTTTAGGTTGCATACAGTATTGTATCGTATGAAATTTGTAAAGTGGGCCAATCTATCTTGTTTCTGACCTTTTTACTGTAGCAATTTTTCAAACCCCCCCCCGCCAACCGTCCCACAAGGAGACTACTTTGATATATAATGAGTGTACATGGCTCCCTCTACACTTCACTCAAAAAGCTACACATCCTTGGTATGCGATTCATGTATCTTTTGATCTTTTGATCTTGCTGTCATGATGAGTTACCTCAGTATCAAAAAAAGGGGCTCTGCGGGGGTTGAACCCCGCCAAATTAGGAAATCAAAGTGCATTGGCATGCATGAATGACCTCCTCAGCGATGAAGAGAGAGAGAGAGAGATTCATCCAAAGAATGAAGAAAGTCAGCTTTGCTTTATTATAAAAAGAAGAGACAAACTAAGGGGGGGGGTAAAGGGGCGAAGAGCTAATGTAGATAACTTTGGAAACAATGGGTGTGTAGAGGATGTTTTGTATATACAGATTTTGTTGGCTTCAGAGGCGTTGAAGTGAAGCCAGAGCATGGTGGGCTTGTTGTTGTTGGTAATAGTGTTGGTGGCATTCGGGATTATAGTAGGAGTAAAAAGCCGGTGGTTGAAAACGGAGTGGTTTGCGTACATATGAATGTTGATGAGCATCGTAAGCCCAGCACCGAGAGCATGGCTCGTCTGTCAAGAATCGGTTGCAGTGTTCACATCGCTTATGGCAGTCAGAACAAAACCAATCTGAAGCCAATGGCTTATCACATTCCCCACACATGACTTTGTCAAAGGTGGAAGGCGTGGGTGAAGATGGCGGTGAAGGGAAGAAATTCATAGGAGAGGAGGTGTAAATGAGCGGGGGTTGAAATATGGAAGGTGTGTGTATAAAGGAAGGGAATGAGTGTATGGGGGCCAAAAGAGGAGAAGGGGTGGTTTGATTAAGAAGAGTTTGTGATGAAAAAGAAAAAGAAAAGAAAAAGAGGATCTGAAATTGAAATGCTGTTCTTTATTCATGTTTCCAAAAAGAACAAGAAAGAGCATGGTTCGGATCTGCACTGTTATGCGCATCGTTTTTTTCTATTTATCCATCTTTGATCAGTTCCTCTTTTAATGTAGGTACATAATGGGGGGGAAAAGTTGTTAAACGTATACCCAATCACTCTTTTCATAGCACAGACGATCTCTTGCTTTGGTGTTCGACTATGAATATCCCGAGTGCAAAGTAGAAACTTAAGTGGATAGTCTTTTCTTCAATTCCCATGGCAACAGAGAGCAAGAATCACACTTTTTCATTTTATTTTGTGGTCTCCTTTGTTGTCTCGAACAATTCCAAGGAGATCATACACTCATTATCATGCCAATGGAACAAAATAGGAGACATAGGGCTTTTCATTTGTCATGCCGAGCACCCGCCAGCCGGAGTTCGAAAAGCCATCGATCCAAGCTGTTTTGGGTGTGGCAGAATGTGGCCGGCTCCTTAACGTACTTTGCATACATTGGAGAACAATGCATGACGAGTTTTTCACACCTTGCTCCTAAACACTGACATATTTGGTTATTTGATGCATAACGAACTCTATACTGATGGGTGGATTCCATGTACATCGATGTAAGGGAGACCACATAAAACATGTTTCTTTATTAGAGAGAGACCACACACACACACACACTATTAATGAATACAGTGGATCTAATACAAATCGACCGCTTCAGCTATTCTAACTAGTCTAAAACTGGATCACCTGCTTTCCCAATCCATAGCCTTGGATTCCTTGTTCGACTGCAGATTTGACAGCTTGTTCATTCCAGTCGACCTTGACGCATTTTGGTTCCACGAAATCCCCAGACTCCATCAAAGCAATCAGGTCGTTGATCATGGTTGTGCGTTCTTCAACACTGTGAGTGTCCGTCCAGCGTGACATCCAAAATCCACGGAATGCTAGATTCTTGAAGATCAACAGGGATGCGGGTAAAGCCAATGGTGCCTTTGCCATAGCCCCATAAGTAATGTATTCACCGTTGGCACTACCACCACAAAACACAAGATCAGTTTCAATCGCCATCACTTCCCTCTGCTTTACCTTAAATGACGGGCCATTTCAGTAGCGGATTTTCCACCCACACAGTTCAGGCCTAGTTTCGGTTGGCCCCATCCTTTGATCATGGTCTTTGTTTCGTGGCTGCCCAGAGCATTGTCGGTAATCACATGCGTGGCTCCCAATCGTTCCAACTCCTGTCGTAGCGAGTCAATATCCGGTCTACCACCACATGTAGGAAAAAAAAAAAAAGGTGAGTCGGACAATAGTTGAAAGCATAGCATCCCTATTTTACCTGTCACGGACAACGTTGATTGTTTTTAGGCCCCATGCTTTGGCAATTTGAATAACCGATTGGCCCACGGCACTGTTGGCTCCGTTTTGAATCACATAATCACCTAGTGGCATAATCAGTACACTATCAACACATCTTCCTGCTCCTTTTTTTTTTTTTTTTT
>LT554468.1:317907-339109 GCA_900079185.1 Absidia glauca
CCACTACGTCAAGGTAAAAACAGAAGGGCTTTTGACATTGTCTCATTTTGAATTCAGTAGTTGGCCCCATCCCCAGTACGCTTTTTTTATAGTCAAGGGGGGACACAACTCTTTTGGCGGCGTCTATATACCCTCCCACCTCTCTTTTATAGTTTTACCCTCTGCCTTTTTTAATATTTACACACACAATCTCTATACTGATGCTGGGAACAGCAGTTAACAATAAAAGATCACTTTTAGAAAAGACCTTTAGTGAATTCATGCATAGCTCCAGGAACGTCTTTTTTAAAACTCCGCCATAATCGTGGGCGATGATAAAGTCCTAAGGGCACGAAGAGATGGCCATAACATGGAGATAGAATGTTTTATTGATTTAATGAGATTAAGACAAAGCTAAAAGGGGGCAAAGGCATGTAGGAATGACTAACCTAGTGTGTAATGAGATACGGAATGAAGAAAGGGAGAGCTGGTCAGCGGTGGCAAAAGGTGTCAGTGGTATAGGGCAAAAGGCGAATGACTAGGGAATCTGCATTGGAGAAAGTGAGTGCTTGGTCCCAATCCCGCCAAGTCCATGTCCTGGTGCCAGAGAGCCTATATCCATCGTCATCCCATTTGATCTGCTAAGAAAAGATCGAGCAATGATGCAAATGGCAAATGTGAGTCATGGTTAAATAAAGACCGGACAAGATGGTGCATGGTATGCGTTCGACATCGGAGGACAATGTATCCAGGGTGAGTGCGGTGCCAATGTCGATGGGGGCAAAAAAAGTGAAGAGGAAGCAAAGAAGAAGCAAAGAAGAAGCAAAAAAAAAAAAAGAATTGACGGATAACTGACCCTTTTGTAGGCCGCAATCGGGGTTTGAAAATAAAGGGAGGGGGGTGCACTTAGCATGAATCTTGAGAGAGAGTGTGTTAAAAAGATTGACAGTAGCTATATGGTAAATAAACCTAGATGTTTGCTTTATTAAGAATGCATTCATAAAGGCAGGGGGGTAACTATCCAACTACATTAAAGCTGTCTAAGGGTGCGAGTTGGATCAATCGTCGAAGTTTCTTCAATTGGGAAAGCTAAAGAGAGAGAGAGAGAGGGTGAGTATGGCTTTTTTGCAAGTTGTTTAGGTAACTTACCCAAGCAGGAAGGTAAGATTGAGGGGCAGGGTGTCGCACATTTGGGATTTCAAAGGGACTGGACGTATCATCTAGGGCGACAGAATCGAGCAGCAAAATATCGTTCTTGTTGCCTGAAATGACATGATCAGCCACTGCTTGTAAAATATCGCCAGTGATCGGGTTCTAAAGGGGGGGGGGTCAAATGTGAGTGACCCAATGCCTGTGTTGCTTTTCAATTTTTCTTTGGTATCTTACTTCGTAATCTGCCACGTAGTAGTTTGACATTAGTTTTTGGATTTGAGTAGGGGACAGAATCCAACAGGCTTCATAGATGTTTTCAATGTCCTCGAGTGTTCCCTATAAAAAAAAAAAGTGTTAAAGGTACAGCTAGAAAAGAGAAATTCACTTTACCTTTTTCATTTGAAGCAGCTTGGCCGACTGCATCAGATGTTCCAACTGGAGGATGCCTTCGTTGATGTCATGGCTCTTGCACCATTCTTCGATGCGCGTGATGTTGTACTGGATCTGCATGGCCCGTTTCCACGACGAAAAGTTCTTGCGCATGAGCAGGTCGTTGAATGCTGTGACGCCAATCAGCTTGAGCAGTTCGGTCAGCACCTGGGTGGCCACAGAGGTTTCCAAAGCATAGCATTTCATCGCCCGCCACACCTTGTTCAGCAGATTCAACACATTGTCCATGGTATACGTTGGTCCTGATGAGCCACCGGGAATGATTCGCTTGTAGAATCGATTGGCATCGGTTGTTGTGAACCCGGGCAGCGACTGGCCTTCCACCACGGCGGGAATCACCATCTTGGACAGGCATTTCTTGAGTTCCTTCATCCCGGCATGGAAAATGTTGTCCTCCAAGCACTGTAGTTCAAACTTGATCGTCTCCGCGAGCTTTTCAAAGTCGTTCCATGCCGCCGAGCGTCGGAGTCCAATGCCAGACGAGCCAGGCACACTGGAGATCATGCGTTGTTCCTTGTCTTTTTCAGCCACCCATACCATCGACAGCAATTCATGCACGTTGGATAGCCAGTAAATGCATGGTAGCACCGCATCTTCGTTTGTATAGCTCTACACAAGGAGAGAAATCAGTAAGAGGGTCGGGCTTTTTGGCTAGTAAAGTGACTTACCAGGCATTGTTTCTGTATGGTATCCATGATAGTAAATAGCAGGCGTTCGGATTCTTGGACGTAATCAAGGCGCCACATCTCCATGACGCAAATGCCAATGGTGTGTGCGGGGAAGAAGACTTCTTTGGCAGACGGGGGACTTTGTAAGCTGGGCAGAGGCATCTTCAAGCCTTTGATAAGACCTTCCACAAGCTCTTGCTGTAAATTGTCTTCATCACGTAGAATAGAATGAATCTAAAAAAGAAATGAGGTTGAGTTTTTACAAAAAAAGCGTCGGCAGCACTACACCTTGTTTTACCTCTGCGAGGGAGTCTTCATCGAGATCCCCTTCATGATGGATCGACTTTGCACCGAGGATCTTGCTGTATTGGTCGACAGAGGTGGGCCGAGGCGTCTTGCTGGCGATTTTGGACTTTTGTAGGGTGGCATCCAGGGAGGTCTTTGGTTGTGTTTCCGTCTGTTCTGCCGAGCTATTGCGCCTGCCACCCACACGAGCGCGCGAAAGGCCAGGGGTAGGAGACGCCGGGGATTGTGCATCGTTGATGGAAGGCTTTGCTGGTGCTTTGCTGTGAGAGGCTTTCTCCTTTTGCTGTTCGTCGTGCTGCTGCTTTTGTTGTTTGATGATGGATGTTGACGGCGACATGATAGGCGAGACACTTCGTGCATTGTTGCTGCCGCCAGGGGCGAGGGAGGACGAGGAGGAGTTGTGCATGGTGGTGGAGGAAGGCTGGCGACGTGGGGCATGGAGGACCTGGCTAAGCTGGGCCTTGAGGGCGGAGATTTGGCTCTTGAGTTCGGTGACAGTGGCAGCATCCACCATGGTCTTGATCTTGTCGTTGGCTTCGTCGAGATCTTGCTTTAGCTTGCCACTTTCCTGCGTTTGGGATTCCAGCTTTGCCGTCAGATCGTCCATGTCGCGGGCCTTGGTTTTCAGCTGGTCCGCCAGTTGCTTGTGATCGTTCATCCAAGTATCTCGTTCCACCTCCAACGCTTGCCATTTCTCCAGAGGTACCGTCGGTTCCTTGAGTTTCTCCTCGAAGCCTTTTGATTTCCGTTCCAGTTTCTCGTACTTGTCCACCCATGTGCGAATCTGTGTATCTAGCTGTGTCGTCCGGTCGGTCAGTGCCTTTTTTTCGTCACGCACCGTTGTGAGCGTTTGCGTCAGTTCCACCACCTTCATTTCAAGAGCATAGGAGAGCTCCTTCAAGTGAGTTGCCGATCGAGCTTCGTTGCGTAAGGACAAAAATCGTGTGCTGGCCAGGCGTTGTCGGATACAGGACTGTAGATGAATCACCAGGTTGCGTTGCGTTTGGTAATGTTTCCTGGCCATCCATCCCCGGAGAAGACGTTGGATTTGCGTGGCGGCATGATTTTGGCGGCATACTTCCAGTTTCTGTACTCCTTGACGACCACGGATGACTAAGATAAAAGAAAAGAACGGTCAACGTCTTGTCGTAATGAATGATTGATTGCTTACCTGTCTGTAGTTGGAGTACAAACTTTTGCTTGGCAATATACTGTTTCCGAGCCATAAAACGGCGCCAGTTGGTTTGGATGACAAGAGATGCACGATAGGCCCGTAGTTCCACTAGTTTCTTTCGAGCGGCTTTTCGACGAATGGCGGTTTGAAGACCCACAGCCAAGGTCCGTGTTCGGAGGAATCGGTTTCGGCAAATGAAGCGACGCATGTACTTTTGCAAAAGGGTGGCGCACTCGTTGAATCTGTCGGCTCGTCGCTTTTCCATATACGCCAGCTAGAGAGAGAGAGAGAGAGAGAGAGAGAGAGTGAGAGTGAGTCATCACGTACAGTTACTAGTTGGGTACACTTTACCTGTCCTGCCCTGAAGAAGATTTTTGTTTTACCGACTTGATACATTGAGGAATCGGAGATGGTCTTGTCGAGGATGATTGAGGCCAGTTCATGGACATCCGGTCGTTGTTGAGGGTCCCAATGGTTGAAAGGCACCAAAGCATAGTAACGATCGACAAAGTCTTCAAATGTCCAGCGAGTAGGGTAGCCTTCACAACTGATTCGGATGGTTTCCAACACACCGCAAGCGCGCAATTGACTGAGCACCATGTTCGGTTCGAATTCCCAGGCCACCTTTGCTTCGTTCGGCTTGATACAGCGGATATAGTGCACGTTTGTCCCACCAATAGTATCCATAAGATTGATCAGAGACAGCTTGAAGATCGAGCCCAGGGTAGGCTTTCGCAGCATCATGCTCATGCGCTTGTTTTCAACGGGAGGAGGGTTGGCGGCAGCGGCAGCGTCGAGCACCTGTTTCAAAAAGTCAAAGTCTGTGGATCGGAGTAGTGCCAAATGTTCGTCAGGGACGGTATCCTTGTTCTTGTCCATAAAGTTTTCCGATTCGTATTCGACTTGGTGGGCATAATGGGTAATGGTGAATGCTTTGTTGGAGAATCGGGGTTTCTTAAAATGGTGGTTGTATTCCGGCTTGTCAAAGTTGGTGTAAAGCTTTTGAATGAATCCTTCGTCTGATCCAGATGGCATGCGTGATTCCTAGTAGAGATCAAAGGTTAGTGGTCAAGATGAGCACCCGTTGCTGCTTTTTTTATATATTTAAACTCTTACCTCATCCAGCAGGGATAGGATACCTATACGACCTTCGATAAGCTCGATACACTTTTGATTGTCGGAGAATTCGATAAACGTCCAATTGATCTGTTCCCTGACGTATTCTTCTTGTTCCAATTTAAAGACATGTTGGTTAAACTAGGGGCAAAAGAGAGGAGTAAGCTTGTGTATTGCATTTGTGATCGATGTTACCTGTTGTTGCAGCTTTTCATTGGCATAGTTGATACAGAACTGTTCAAACGAGTTCTTCTTAAAGTGTTCAAAGCCATAGATATCCAGGACGCCGATGAAGGTAGCGACATTGGCTTCGTCGGGACAGGAGAGTCGTTCGTTGATGACACCCACCAGCCATTCAAACAGATTTGCATAGACATACTTGGCGACCGAATCCTTGACGACTTGTGCTTGTAAGGGCGAGAGGTTGGTGACGATCTTTTCCGATCGAGTGATGATTTGCTTGCGGACAATCCATTTTCGGAACTCGGTCGCTTGGATGCCTAACAGTCGACAGGAGGTTTGTAAGGCTTCGTCAGAGTCGGAGATCATTGCGTCGGCGCGCCCTGTGATTTGGATGTTGCCGAGATGGAGCAGAGCAGCAAGTAGGCGGAAGATGCACCATTGGAGTTGGACAGAGAGACCCACGGTGGAAAGCGCCCGTTGCGTATGACCAAACTCCTCGGCATCGTCGACATGAGGGATCGAGGTGGGACCGTTTTGATTGAGGTAGTGGAAAGACGTATAGTCATGCAGTTCGAATTCCTTCTTTTCAGACAATGGAGCACCAGCGCATAACTAGTCAGACAAATCAAAAGACAGGATTAGTGCTTGTTGGTTTGTTTGCATGTTTGTTTGTGTGTGATGAGTATGAGGGTGGGTGGGTGTTTGTTTGTGTTGATTTGGAAGTGTAGTGTATAGTATAATCTATTGTACCTGGTAAAAGATATGATAGTTTCTTTCGGTTTCTGGTTGGAATATCAATCGAGAGCGCTCCAGGAGGTAGGTGCGGACTTTGGCCCCCACAATGTTGGTGTCAGTATCAAACTGGATTTCAATATATCTGCCAAAGCGAGAACTGTTGTCGTTTCGAGTCGTCTTTGCATTGCCAAACGCTTCCATGATAGGGTTGGTAGCTACAGAAACATTGTCAGTCAAAGAGGGGGTTGTTCGTCTCCGCCTTGCTCACTTACCGAGGATTTGTTCTTCTACTTCAGTCATGCCACCATCCGACTTTTTGTTTCGCATCCCGCTTGAGACTTGATCATCCGCTGTTGCAAAATACCGCATGATATACTTGGCGCTAACTGTTTTCCCTGCCCCACTGTAAAAAAGGATAAAGTGAGTGATTGAGTGATTGAGTGATTGGGTGGTGGTGGTTATTACCTTTCACCAGAGACGACAATGGTTTGATTTGACTTTTCACGGATCATGCATCGATAAGCATCTTCGGCGATGGCAAACAAGTGAGGGTCCAATTCACCGCGTCGACGTCCAGAATATTGTTGCACCACATCAGAGTCGTATAGGGACACCCGATCAAAAGGATTGACGGCAATCAAAACGATTCCAGAATAGGTATAGATCAGGTGTTGAAGGTATCTTGTTCGTATGGTATTAAGCACTTGTAAAAGAAACGGTCAGTATTAAGGCATGGGGGAGGGGGACAACGGTTTCAATACCTGCAGGTTCGTTGAGATAGCTTAGATTGGTCAAATCATCAGTGTTTTCCAATTTCAACGGGTTTCGTAAAGGAGGGAGGTCACTACCGTCGGTTTTCTCCAGGGTGGCCACACTACATTCAAAGACGTATTCCTAAGTAACAAAGGTTAGCTCAGGGTATTGACATGAGAGCCCTACGTACCTTGTGATTACTATCTGCTTCAAAGACCAAGGTCACCTTATCCTGGGTAATGGTCGTGGACTGACAAGTGGCAGAGATCCACGCTTCTTTGGAATCGGCAAACCAAGCTTTTGTACCTTTTGTGTAGACTTCAAGCGCCTGTAACGATGATAAAGTCATAATGTCCAAAGGTGTATCAGCTTGATTGAGGAGACGGGGTTAGTGAGGAAAAGTGGAAAGAGAGGGGTCGAAACGGGGGAGGCGGGGCGGGGATTTAAAGAAAAGTTTGAAAAATGCTGTCGTGTGTAACGCTCCAGGCACAAAGCGTCCATTCATATGTTTCAAGATCCTCCTAACATAGTCATTCCTTTGAATCACTACAAGATAAACAGCGGATGCATGGTTTCTATAGTTTCATTGTCTTTTTTCTTTTGTCTTTTTCATTACATTCCATTGAGGGTGGGTGTTGTTTCCTTTGTATCACTCTACCACAAAGTTAAGTCAGAGCTATCATGTGTAACTCCTTTTCCATAGTAGATTAAAAAAGTTTATTATGTGAAGATGATGATCATTAACAGTTTAACTATAAGAGAGAGAGAGAGGTATGATTCTAGGATAACTGTGGCAATGGTACTAAAGGAATAACAGGCGGCTACTTGAGAGAGATTAACTTGGCTTTGGTGGGTTGCCATGGAGTGTTTTCAGATATTGATCCCTTTCACGCTGAGCTGGAGTCTTGTCTTGAGGCAGGAATTGAGCATCATCTGGATTGTACCAACTAGGCAGCCCAGTACGCTGTTTCGGTCGAGTGCTTCGCATGGTGTAGAATGTCTTGGGTTGCTGGGGTGATGATGTTGATGGAGTATCGTCCTCGGCGATAGTAGGAGACATGAGATTGCTGTCTGAGCCCTGTTGATGATGATGGTTCTGAGGAATACTTGCCCGTTTCGATTGTGTTCGTCCGCTCCAAGTCTGTGAATGTTGTTGCTGTGAGATCCGCACCATGGTTGCTACGCTGTTACTGCTTTTCCTGCTATGGCCTGTACTGTCAGTGTGGGCGGATAATCCCTCAAAGTTGTCCATTCGATCTTGCATCACACCTTTTCCACCAGCTGAATCATTGCTTGAGGGGGTGATACGTTTCTTGTTGTTGGATGATGACGATGGCATACTTGTTGTGTCAGATGTTGTCGAAGGGAGGTATCGTGATTGTTGACTGGGATGCAGTAGAGTATCATCTGGCACAGCATACTTGTTTGACTCTTTCTGATCGTCTTTGATTGGTAGAGTCCTGGATTCTTGTTGCCGAGTCAATTCAAACATCTGAGTCACCTCCACCTTTTCATTCGCTGGATTCACCGTTGTTGTTGTGGCTTTGATAGAAGGAGTGGGTGGTGCATTATCAAATAACCCTTCTAGTCGACCCGTGGATGGCTTTGCTTGTTGAGAGACTTGGTAGCTTCTTCCCAGAGTGCTTGCCCGACGGACCAGGATATCATTTGTCAAGTATCTTGTAGAAGTGCCACCACCAGCAAGGGCACCGCCTGCAGTTGTAGAAGACCGACCCGATACCGTGGTATAGCCCGATACAGCCGTAGATGCCCGACGTCGATCTCGGTTGTGTTGTGAGGGGGAATCGCCGTCAAGGTCGGAGAAATCGGTCGGTTGATTAAACATTTTGAGCACTGCATCTTCGTTGATCAGGGTGGAGCGGGTTTTGGATTTTCGGGATGCGGATCGAATCACGCGCCTAGCTGCATGAATGGCGGCGGTGTCGGAGATTGTACCTGTCTTGCTGTAAAAGTCATCCGCATCATCATGGCTGGTGTTTGTTGTAAAGGTAGCTGGAGGACATGGAATTGCTGAAGATGTGGAGGGTTCTGAGGATGCTGATCCTGATGTTGATGATTTTATGGACTGAGATGAAGGCAAAGGTGGTGATAGTGCTGAGGCTGTTGTCGTATTAGTAGTAGCAGTAGTAGTGATGTTAGTGTTGTGGCGATCCATTATTGATGATGAAGACTGTTTGCGGTCAAGATAGCCATGAGGTGAGGTTGTTGAAGTCTTCACTAAAGCTGGTGAAGGTACATCAGGAGTGACGACATCCAATGTGGCGGTGGTTGTGGGTGTTGATGGAGTGATGGAAGACGACGTATGGCGACTGAGTTCAGAGAGTGATTTCCTCGGTGCATCAGGGCAAGGTGGGTTTTTGGTTGCAGCGGTCGTGGTAGGTGAGTCGAACATATGATTCAAGGGTGCTGCTCGAGATTTAGACTTTTGGCGCCGAAGAGATTGCTGTAAAGTACTTTTGATGGTGCCCATTTTCTGCTGGACGGTGTTGAC
Source organism: Absidia glauca (assembly GCA_900079185.1). Classification (NCBI taxonomy): domain Eukaryota; kingdom Fungi; phylum Mucoromycota; class Mucoromycetes; order Mucorales; family Cunninghamellaceae; genus Absidia; species Absidia glauca. The sequence goes on from LT554468.1 coordinate 326,936, forward strand.
CAGTTGTTGCGGTATGTCAAGGTCGATGGTAGAGAGGCCTCCTTTGGTGCGTTCAGTTTGCATATATCGTTCAAAGAGCTGCATGGCGTCCTCCGAGTTTAATTCCATCTTGTCGGAGAAAAGGGAGGTGGAAGGAGGTGGAAGTGGCAAGGTCGCCATCTTTTCTTGATCGATCATGGCAGGTTTGTACACTTGAGTGGCTCGTTTGTCGATGGTATCCATGGTGGTGGTTGACGTCGAAAGATTGGAAGTGGCCATAGTAGTCGTATTAGGGTGCTTTTCTATTTGATCGATGGTGTTCACTGTTCTTCGCTTCGCCAAGTACCGTCGTAACAAAAAGTAGCTGAGGGCAAGCACCAAGAGCCCGATAACCAGCGCCACAACAACGATCGCCCACATTGGTAGATCCAAAGACGCCGGTGCCTCTGACGAAGGATCTGATCACAGGGTGGCAAAACAAGGACAGCATTAGTAAACAGTTGGTACATTGAGCGAGAGGATTGTGTACCTACCAGCAGCAACTGTCAGTTCAGGGGACAATAGGAAAAGTAAAAGTGCCGTTCCGATGAGTTGCATTCCAGTAGTGTTGGTGTTGCGAGGTATGTATGAGTAAAGAAAGGATATATAATGACTGACAAGAGCCAATGAGCGTAGTGAGATAAAAAGTGGAAAAAGAACAAAGGAAAAAGAGAAAGAGAGAGAGAGAAAAACGGAGCTTCCCAAGGCAAAGAAAAAGCAGGAGAGAGCGGAGATTGAAAATAGGGGGCACGCTCAAGAAGGCCATCATCACCCAATTACTTGCTCATAGCCCCTATAATCAACCAGGAGTTGAACAAACTTGCATACCAAGCATTCAACAATTGACCTGGTTTAGTAGTTTGGCACCAGGTTTATAAACCTAAGAATAAAACATAAGGAGTGGGTAATAACACTAGCGGTCAAAACGGTATATCAATACACAGAGCGAACTTTATTGAGAGGCTGTTTTTTCATTGTCAATAGATCTACCACCATCACCACCAATATCACATGCAATGTGCCTACTTTTACTATAACTCATCATCATAACTGTATCCACTATTACTATCATTATCACTAGAGTTGCCATAATCCTCTTCTTGATCACTGCCAGAGTCCGACGTTGCATTGTCGATACCACTTTGGAAACACCTAGAGAATTGCGGGTCGTACAGTCCACAGGCCCATAAGCTTGCATTGATCTTGTCGCCACCCAAGAGCCAATCTTCCACCCATTCATAAAACTTGAGTCGACGGCTGGTGGGAAAGTAAAAGCCGTGTTTGTTCATGATCCAGACTTCTCCACGACACGCACCACCACATATCAAGATCCAAAAGTACTGTCTGTCCTGAGCAAGAGTCCCCAAGATCAAGTAACCACCCACTGTCATCGTATCGTTGTGTTTTATACTTCCATCCCGCTGCTGCTGCTGTTGTTGTTCTACCACTTGCAAATTGGGGTATAGCTCCTCGTCGAGTGAATAGGATGTCATGTATTTGTCGTCGTCGTCATCGTCGTCATCGTAGTCATCATAATCGTCTTCACGGTCATCGTTGTCGCTGCTTGAGTATGTGTTACCCAAGATACCATCCAAGCTATCATCTGTCGAAGCCCCGTTATCATCGCTCGTTGTGTCACAAAGGTCGGTATCATCATCGTCACTGTCTTGTTGTTGGCCACCACCACCACCGATCAGAATAGAAGGTTCAGTAAAAGGGAATAAATCTGGAAGGTTGTTCAGTAGCGACTCTGGGTTGGAGGTGAAGGGAAAGACCCCGAGTGGTAAGACGCCTTCGAAGCAAGGCCCAGACTGTCCGCCGTTTCCTATCAGAGTCAAAAAGAAGCGGTAATCTTCAGGAAGACTATAATGACAAGGGACAAGGTGCATTAGAATAGACATCCTCAACCGACCCTTTTCCTTTTCTCTATTTTACCGTACAGTGTGTTCACATTCAAACTTCTCCAGGGCCTGGGCTGAGAGAGGAGGAGCAAACCGAACCCCATGATCATCCAAAGACATTTTCAAAAAGCACACCGCTGCTTGTAAACGATCGAGAGTTAAGGCTGGCATTGATGCGTTAGATGTATGTGATGGTATCCCAATCGGATCAGGTATCGTTAAAAATAAAAAAAGTGAAGGAGGAAGAAAGAAGAAAGAGAAAGAAAAAAAAGGAGAATCTCATGCTAGGCGACGATTCCGGCGGACTTTTAAATAAGTCCAATCAAAATGCTCATTTTTGCTCTGGAGGAATGTTTTGGTATCGTTGGGATCAAGAAAGAAACACGGTGATGACTCTTTCCATTTGGCAGCTTCAAGGCACAAGGATCTTCACTAGCTTTTCCGCTGTGATAACCTAGCCATGACATCATCTCCTCTTGGAGTAACGAAACACAGCTTTTCAATGCACTCATGTGTCATGAGTTTTCAATAAGCGCTCAGTCCATCGGCACTGGAAGGAAAGGGGAATTCAAGACATGGTGTATCGGTCCATTTGCGCTTCCTACCATCCTTTCATATGGATAGAAAGAGGTGAAGGTCGCTGAATAAGGATTGGATTCCCCCCGCTGGAGTCTTCAACTCCGCCTGGCTACAAGAATCAGGACTTCCATCAATCCTATTCTTTTGCTTCTTCTTTGCTTCTTGATCACTTTTTTATTTTTTCCGCCGACATTAGCATCGCACTACGAACGGTCACGACAAAAGACGAACGGCGAACGACGACGAACAAACGGTAAGACTCCCCCCTTCTCAGCATCCCGTTCATCTCTTGCTCACCATGACTAACAACTGTCATTGACATCTTTGATCTTTCTTTCGACATTAGAATCACTACGACGATGCCGACGACGATAAGGACGACGACGACGATAAGGACGACGACGACGATAACGACGACTCGATCACTGCTTTATATCGCCCATAAAGGCTGTTTTAAAATTTTTAGAATGTAAAAACATGGGGAAACCCTCGCAATTTTTTTTTAGGTGCACTCACTTTATTCAATATAGAATACTTGACCATTGTACTCAAGATGTCCCATCCCGTGGCCCGATCCGTGTGCACACTACCACTGATACTTTTAGAACCGCTGATTAGCTCTCCCCCTTTCTTCCTTCTGTAGCGCATTACTCTAGATTAGTTTCTCCATAATTAGTAACTACAATAGCTTGACCGTAGTCTCATTTAGTCAATAAAATCTCTTTGAAACAATCTCCATGACTTTTCTCTCTCTGACATGCACCAGTGCGCCAAAAAGGTTTGACCGGTGTCTATGCACACAAGAGTTTGAAAACTGCGGGGTGTGAAATAAAGTGGGTGGGCGGCCTTTGAATACATTTGACTTTTTTAAAACTACCGTTTCCAGGTGTAGAATTTTGTGATGGATTGCTCTGATTTTCAAAACTGAGATGGTCAACTCGTTTTTAAATTCCACATGGAGCACAATGGGTTGTATATCTATCAAAAGATATCAAACTTAAAGTATGCCTGTGTTGCATGCTTCTCTGAACACTACATGAAGCCCCAAAACAGCGACCGATTCCAGGGTCCTCAAAACCGGTCTGTCGTCCACCAAAACCTAACATCCTTGACATCATTCCCCAGATACGAAGCAGTGCTTTCTTCATGTGAAATTTGGGGTAAGGTTTGTCATCTCTCTCACGAGAAAATCCATGTCCAACAAAAAGTGACACTTTTCATGGGGGAATGCTACAGACAGAACCACCGGGACAGAACCAATCTGTGTATGCTAAATTTTGCGGACAATGAGGACTTATATGGCGGGGGACTCTCGAAATGAAGATAAAACCGCCCCGCCCGGCACAGGAATGGTCTTACTCTTCTCATCGGGAATCGATCGGCAAGGCCCTCTCTTCTCCTGGTATCAGGTCCAACAAAAAGACACATATCAATTGCGGCTCATCAGCTCGTATGGCGGGTAACGTGTGTGCGAACGTGGATCAAATACGACGCCAAGGCCGATGGAACAACACAACGACAAACGGCGCATATCTCACCAATCTTCCAAGAGAGTTAGTGCGATCAATGGCAGGCTTCCCCGCATAGGGTTGATTCTTTTATCCTGCACCTGCCGCCCTTAACCCACCTACCAGCCTCTGCAAGAAGTTGTTCCCGGCGATCGGCGAATGACATGACCGACTGGCGGCGAAAAGAACTCAGTCCTGGCGATCCTATTCAACCGACCGTCGTTAAAAATGCATTTGTACAGGTGATCATGATGTTCAGGAAGACTTTTATACAAGACTCGGTGCTCATGATGGAACTCCACCCCTGCTATCCCATTTGGCAACATTCAATCTTCTCTGATCCAGCCTATTTGTCATTCAAAAGTCAAGTCCACATCATAGCATGAGAATTTAGTAGCATGCTCGCTTTGATATGTTGAGGATATGCTGCAAATTGAAGCTCAGGAACACGATCCTGCCCACACACTCCTCCAACAATGTGTACCTATGCACTCTGGATTTCAACCCCCGATTGGCCATAAGATTATTTTTTTGCCCGTCCCATTATTTTGCTCTTTCTTCCCCTCGTCATTACTTTTTTGCCTCCATTGTCATTCTCTTCACTCCACGACGTCAAACGAACGAACTAACGAGCAAACGAACGAACGAACGGTAACTCTCCTCTTCTCACGTCATGTCCATCTTTTGCTTACCATTACTAACTTTTTGCCTTTTACATCGTTCCTCTTTCTTTTGACACTAGATCGGCTACGACGATGACGACGGCAATAGGGACGACGACGATGCTAATGACGACTCCACCACTGCTTCATGTCGCCCAAAAAGGCTCTTTTTAAAATTTTCAAATGTAAAAAACATGGGGAAACCCTCGCAATTTTTTTTTAGGTGCACTCCCATTCCATTGTAGAATCTCGTAGTCCAAGTTACTAATAAAAGTGTACCAATTTTTTGCCCATACCCTTCCGCTACCATCACTGCTACTTTTACACAGCTTGGCCGTCTTTGTCCACCTCCATTCGCTTACTTTTTACAGCAGTTAAGTCAATCCCATTACAATAGCTTGTTGCCATTAGACATTAGCTTAACTACGACTCCAAACATAGCCTGTACCATAACCCTTCAATTATATCCCATCAATAAAGCCTACTTGAATCATACTACAAAAGACGTTTCTCAATTCCACAACCATGACAATACCATCTACATTATAAAGACCAAACTACAGATGAGTAGCTCATCATTGACAACTCCTAAAACATCATTGGTTACTAGTTGTAGTGAATCTAGTGACATGTACATGATCTGAGGTCTATCTTCGCATACATACAAAGTTTTATTGGTACAATATGATTATTGGGCTATGGTGCAGACTATGTTTGGGGCCGGAGTTAAGCTATTGTGTAAATGGCGACGGGTTGTAATGAGAATGACTAAGCTACTGTAAAAATCAAGCAAATGAAGGCGGACAAAGACGGCAAAGCTGTGTAAAAGTATCAAAGATAGTAGCGGAAGGGTATGGGAAAAAAATTGGTACACTTTTATTAGTAACTTGGACAACGAGATTCTACAATGGAATGGGAGTGCACCTAAAAAAAAATTGCGAGGGTTTCCCCATGTTTTTTACATTTGAAAATTTTAAAAAGAGCCTTTTTGGGCGACATGAAGCAGTGGTGAAGTCGTCATTAGCATCGTCGTTGTCCCTATTGCCGTCGTCATCGTCGTAGCCGATCTAGTGTCAAAAGAAAGAGGAACGATGCAAAAGGCAAAAAGTTAGTAATGGTAAGCAAAAGTTGAACATGACGTGAGAAGAGGAGAGTTACTGTTTGCTCGTTCGTTTGCTCGTTCGTTCGTTCGTTCGCTCGTCGTCGTGGAAAAAAGAGAATGACAATGTGGAGGCAAAAAAGTAATGACGAGGGGAAGAAGGAGCAAAAATGAAGGACGGGCATAAAAAAGTTCTTATAGTCAATCGGGGTTTGAAATCTAGAGTCCAAAGGCACACATTGTTGGAGGAGTGTGTGGGCAGGGGCGTTTTTATCTTCATTTCAAGTTGGGTCCCATCTATGACCGGGACTGAAGTCAGGAACTCAGAGAGTCCCTCGTCATTTAAGTCCTTATTGTCAGCAAAATTCAGGATACGCAGGTTGGTTCTGTCCGGATGGTTCTGTCTGTAGCCTTCCCCTTTTTTTGTGACAAAGTGATCTGCTGAACTCCGATGATCACAGGGAGCAATCAAAAACCTTAATAGACCCATCGAATGAAACCACCAGACAAGGCAATATAAGATATGAATCGTTAACTGTTACAAGAGGACACTAATGTAAGAATTGGAACGTTCTCTGCCCCCTTTTTTTTCCACCACCTTATCTTATCTACAGGATGCATGGGCGGACATTGTTATAAAACGGCGGAAACACCGCCAAAATTTGGCTACAAACTGACCAATGAACCAGCAATACATCTTTAATCAAGATCAAAAGGTATCAGTGTTTCACTAGATAGAACAAACGTGATGCTTATTTGTTTGTTTACTTTTGCAAACCCTTCGATCAAACTTTAGAAAAATGTGATGATTATGGCGGGCTGCAATGCAACACTACATTTCACGGATGGACCACGTCTATACAAGTGATTGAAGAAAGCGTGCGATTGGCATCCATCGTTTAGATGGGCAATACCATGCAATTTGGGCTCACTATGTAAGTGACCTGTGTGTGTATGAATGATAGATTAGACAATTGGTATTAGGCTTTGCTGTCATCAAAAAGTGACTCCTGAAACACTTTGCACACAAATAAACAACTGGGCTATCACTTTTTACAAAGCAACAAAAACAAAGATCTTTATTTTATTCAATTTGGGCTTTATAGGATAACGATAGGTGGTCTTTATCATGGACCGGCTGGCATATAGTAGTTGTAATAATGGGGTATAGGAATGGGAGAGAGAGAGAGAGAGAGATCTATTGTACTATTGGAGACAAGGTGGGCAGGGAGAGAGAAAGGTGGCAATCGCCATCATCAAGATCATGCATGAGAGAGCGGGGATTGAAATCCGAGGGGGGCCAATCATCAAGGCGGTGAGAAGCCGATTCTGCTGAGAGTGATGCTGACCATTGTGACGGATGGACTCCATTGCGGGGACAGTTTCCCTATGGAAGCGAAGGGGTGAGCCAATGATGATAGAGATAACAGCTACTTACATCATGTTTAGGGATCCAATGACCACATAGTTCGCAGGTAGCAGGTAGCAGACAGAATGGAGACATGGCAAAGAGGAAGAGAGTAAAGTATGAAAGGCAAAGAAGAAGAAGAGAGGAAAGAAAGGAGGAGGAGGGGAGGGAGGGTTTTTATTATTGACTGGTGGACTGATTAGTTGGAATTGTAAACATGATCTAGGTTATGCTTTGTGTATGAAGTGGAGTATATGGTGAATGATTAAAAGGGTGTAGCGTTGAAGTTTCCAAACTTGGCTAAACTGGATCCAGAGGCGGGCTTCAAGAAGTCAGCTTTCGAAGCTTCAGAATGCTACGGACATCAGAGGTAAAGCGTAGAGCATCCAAAAGCGGTAGAAGATCCAATAGGCTTTCGTCGTTTGGTGCGTTAAGCCAAGTTGGTATTGGTATGCCATTCTCTACAGGTGTCAACATCAAAGATTAGACTACACAGTTCCCGTTGCCATGGCAATGCATAGCTACCATTATGATATCATATCCTGACTGATACAACATGATTACCTTGGTAGAGTTCATAAGCAACTGGACTATTATCGACCAAACAAACTTTAGAGAGATCAGGTTCCGCTAATGAGCTAAACATCAACATAAAACGGTTAATCAAGTGTAATGAATGTGTTTTGAAGTCTTTGTTGTATGTTTCGTGACTTTACATATCCTTCAGGTAGTTCCCGCCCTTTGGCACACATGACTATATGTATATCACATAAAGAAAGTGGGTATCTTCAGCGTCATCATCATCATCATACAGTCTTGTCCTGCTTACCTGTCTAAAATAACGTTGTGATACCATGCTGTCATCTTGATCAAGCCAATCTATCACCGGGTCTGCATATTCTGCCATTGATGCGGTAAAGATGACCACCTTGTACCATTGGCTTATCTAAAACATAACGAAGCATTCGATTATCACTGTCAAAACCATCACAAACATACTTACCGTCTTGAGAAAAAAGTCAGCGTGGGGTCGTTTATATACCAGGTAAAGGATGCTTTGCTTGTTGCTTTGTACTTCGATTTGTTTCCGTTGTATAGCAGCATGGACGGTTTGGAGCTTGCCGCCACTCAGTTGGACAGAATGCACCAAGGTTTCGTCTAGATCCAGTACCACCGTCTTCCCTTTGTAATACTGTAAAGCGGTGCGTTTAGTGGAGTTGGGTGAAGACTGGGCTTTAGGAGTTGATGTCGTCGTTGTCTTGCCGAATGCAATGCGTTGTTGGGTTCGCAGGGGAATGGAGAGCAAGGTTCGAATGTATGCATAAATGAGAGCCAAGTAATCGATGAAGGGCGTGAGATAGCGATGACGTCGAGAAGGCATTGTTGAAACAAGTGTGTTGAGCGGCAGGAAAGATGTTTACAACAATGACAAGAGAGAGAATGTGTGTTTAATGTAACCAAGTGAAGGGGTAAACGAAGTGCGTTCCAACTAACTAAGTTTGTATAAAAGCAGCTATATTCGTTTTGGTAATCTAAAAGGGTTGGGTGGGGGAATAAGAAAGAGGAAAGAAAGAGAAAAAAGAAAAAAAAGGCGCTGTCTCCGCTGTCTCATTCGAATTTTCAAGTGACGCTTTTTGTGTAACGCTCGGCAGCTTTAACTTCCCCAGCTCCCTTTTTCATTTATTTGCTTTTCTTTCCCATTCCCTTTTTCTTTTTTTCTTCTCTCTTCTTATTGACTCCCTTTGACTCCACCAATCACCCACCATCCTTCCTACTTGACAAAGTATATCCCTACTCCTATCTCTATACTACCTTCAGATACCCACTTGATGACACCACTCACACACCTCTTTATATCAAAACACCGCAAAGTCCATTTTGACATTGCTGTGGTCATACGGGATCTCGTCAACATTCCTCTCGTCAGTGGCCTCTTCTTTGTCAGTTGGCGAATCAAGAATGGAACAAACGCTTATGGCGCAACAGCCAGGTAAATAATGGACCACCCCCACCCCACCGTCAATGAACACCCTGTTTTGTTTGCTTTCCACGTTAGAGTACCGATCAAAGACCACACAGCATGCTGGAACCAGCCTCTCAAGGTCTTGGCACAGATGGTGATCAGCAAACAACGACTCTTGGGCCCTTGTGAACTCAAACTGGAAGTGTTTCAAGAGCTCGGCGGTAAACAAGCATCCAGTATCGGCGACTTGACAATCAATTTATCCGAATATGTGGACGGCGGCGCCTTAACAACTGAACGCTTCCTATTGAACCATTCGAAATTCAATTCTACTTTAAAGGTAAAGAAATCAAAAAAAGTAGAGATTGGCTCAGGCATATGTGTTACATTGGGTACTCAAATTGGTGCTACCTCTTCTTGTTTGCTTGTATGATGGCCCTTTTTTTTATCTTTATCATGTAGTTGGCTATTAGGTTGCATCAAAAGTCAGACCCTGGGGTAGAATTCGACATGTAAAATGCAAATTAGCATGTACAGACGAAACATACTCATCATTCCTTTCTTCCATTCTAGACCGCTCAAGAAGAAACAGCTCTCATCAAGTATACCATCCTTCATCATCGAACGAAAAGCCAGTGCATCACCTCCCTTGGATGATCAACTGTTCGGTAAAGCCACGTTTCACGTGCTCAGCTACTATATCTCTCTTTGGATCATACTTACATCATCTTTATATCGACTATAACAGATTCGCAGTCTCTGGGAAGATCGAAGACCGTGACAAATCGGGTTATCCGCAAATCCCAGTCCACCATGACCCTAGTAAGTAGGATGATCACCACTTGATATCATACCTCTGACTGACTTTTGTTGTATAGAAGTACTGCAGACAAAATACCCTGCCCACCACCTTTGATTGCCCGTCTCCTCATGATGTTGTTGAACAACTGTTTGCCCATTAGATTAGATTTGTGTGTAGCTAGCTATCTTTGACTCCATCCCCCCTTTTTTCTATGTAAAACTCGCTTTTCTTGTACAGTACCCATTGCTTTTGATATCTCCTTTTATAAAACACTCTATTTACGTAATGAAATCTCCTTGATGAATAGTCTCGACTCGTATATACCGTACATAGTGTGTGTGTGTGAATGTGTGTGGGGAACTTTTACATGGGACAGAGCGGCCATCCTCTCTATTCGAGCGGGGACAGATGTAACCTTTGGATAAAAGATGTGCATCAACTTTTGACCATTCCTCGTCCAATGTTAATTGAAAAGCGTGCTTCATTCCTTATTATGTGAGTAGCCAGCGTATTGCACATTCATGCAAGCGGAGATCAGAAAGGGTCCCTTTTTTTTCAATTTCAGGTTTCCCAGATCTGAAAACAAGCGGCGTGCGTCGATCAACCTTCTCCTTGATTCGAATAGAGTGCAATGGTATCCACCCGCTACGTGCATGACAGTGCTTCATGGATCCCTCTATGCACGCTTGTCTCCAGCTTGATTTCCATTGGCCGGTCGGGGTTGTGAGCGGAGTGTGAAATAAATTGTGCCCAAAAGTCACTCCTAAGGGGGCGTAACCCTCTTCTTCCCTTTCTTCCACCCCTTTGTCACTTTTTTAGAATGAATTTGATCTTGGTGGTATTATGCATCTCTTTGACATTGCTTCTCACCAATGACGTATATGCGACAACAATACAACTGGAAGAGCCTAGACGTATAGTGGCCATGGGCGACTTGCATGGCGACCTACACAATACAAAAAAGATTCTCCGCCTAGCTGGTCTTATCAACGACAAGGATCACTGGTCTGGAGGTGATACCATCTATGTCCAAACGGTATGTATCATCTCTCTTGCGTACTTGCCAAGAACTAACCTTACACTTTTTCTATCAAGGGCGACGTGTTAGATCGAGGAACCGACACCATTGAACTATACGATCTGATCCAACGACTAAGAAGCGAAGCTCCCGAGCAAGGCGGTTTGGTCATCCCGCTACTAGGCAATCACGAAATCATGAATCTTGCAGGCGATTGGCGGTACGTCACTAAGAAGGAAATGGCGACGTTTGGGGGACACAGCAAACGTGTCGAAGCGTTTCAACCGGATGGGTTTATTGGCGAATACTTGGTGCAGCTGAACATGACAACCAAGGTGGGTGGCACGGTGTTTTGCCACGGCGGTATCAATCCTGAATTTGCAAAAAAGGGCGTGGACCAGATCAATGATAATGTACGCCAGGACTTGCTGCGTTATATGGCTTCGGGTGCTGATCCTCATGGGGTCTTTGGTGGCCATGGCCCGACCTGGTACCGAGGATATGCTTTAGATGACGAACCTGGGATTTGCGCCGTAGCTGATAAAGCATTGGCTTACATGAAGGTAAGCTTTGCGGGGGAATGTTACTAGGAAATACTAACTCAATTGACAGGCAGATCGCATGGTGATGGGCCATACTGTACAAAGGGATGGCGAAATCAGAACTCGGTGCAATGGGAAGATCATCCTCGTTGATATAGGTATCTCTTGGGTCTATGGAGGCTTTGTTGGTGCTTTAGAAATCATAGGTGATCAAGTAACTGCTATCTACGAACATACCAGAGTCCCGCTTCCACCTCGGCAAGAAGATAGAACTCATCAGGAACTATAGAATTGGACTTGATTTACTTATAGCGTCTTTGATTTACCACACACACACACACACACACACACACATGTCTTTACTTCACTTGGATCCCCTACCCTCTTAAAACCTATTACTATCGAAATAAAACCTTTTTATTTATGTATTCAATGCAAAAGTGACTAAACTATGGGTTTGAGTAGTGAAAGAGTATATACCTGACAGTCTAATCTAGTGCGATTCTAATCTAGTGTGATGACCAAGTGAATGAAGAAGGAGGGGGATTGAAGGTTGTGCTAAAAGTGTCCATGGCAGTAAGAAGCGGAAGTGGGCAAAGAAGCGGCATCCTTTAAATGTACAATGGCCAGAGATCCTACAATATAAAAGTGAGTACATGTGAGAGTACTTGAAA
>LT554468.1:346569-361098 GCA_900079185.1 Absidia glauca
TGTGATTCCTTATGCGCTCATGTGGTTGCTGACCCCAATGGGGTCAAGCGACAATGATTTATCCGCTGCTCATCTTATCAGTGGTGCCTAGATGGTGATTGCATTTGATATTCAGGCCCCGCCATCCAATCAAGTTCCATCGGGTGAAACGCACCCACATTTTTAGGTTTTCTTAAACCTTTTCCCTTTTCCCCTCTCTCTCTTCTTTTTCTTTTCTTTCCTTTCCTTTCCGTTATAGATCATGGCCTCCACGACAGTCATCACACCTCAGCAAAAGCTTCCCAACAAGGCAAAAGAAACGGCGGTTGGATTTGTCATTGGGGGACTGGCCGCCTGTGGAGCTGTCACTTTTACGAATCCTGTGGAGGCAAGTTGGAGACTGATTGTCCATGGCTTGACACACCCACTGATGCTTCACAATGATAATAGGTAGTGAAGACTCGATTACAACTGCAAGGCGAATTGGTGCGAGCAGGGACGTTATCCAGTGCCTCCCGACCGTACCGCAACAGCTTCCAAGCGCTCCAGGTCGTTTTCAAGCACGAAGGTGTGCGTGGTCTCCAACGGGGACTTGGCGTGGCGTATATTTATCAAGTGTGTCTCAATGGGTGCCGGTTGGGTCTCTACGAGCCGGTGCATCAAGGTCTGGTCCATACCTTTGGCCTCAAGTCGTCGCATAGTCTTCTCGGTGCAGGTGTGGTGGCGGGCGGTGTGGCTGGGATGCTCGGGGCGCTGCTTGGCTCTCCTCTGTACCTGATCAAGACCCGGCAACAATCGTACTCCCCTGTGTTCTCGCAAATCGGCCATCAGCATCAAATCAAATCGGGGGCCTCGGCGTTGGCGCAAATCTACCGCTCAGAGGGTGTGCGTGGGCTGTATCGAGGGGCGTCGGCGGCTATGGCCCGTGCTGGGGCTGGCTCGGCTGTGCAAATGCCGTCCTATATGTTTGGCAAGGAACTCATGCTGACAAAGGTGGGCTTGCCTGATACCATCTCCACCCACTTCATCACTTCTATGTTTACTGGCTTTTTGACTTGCATCGTGATGAATCCGTTTGATGTGGTGTCTACCCGAATGTATAACCAAGGCGTCGATCCGGTGACAGGGCAAGGCCTGCTTTACAAGAGCCCGGTGGACTGTCTTGTCAAGATGACTCATACCGAAGGCGTGCGTGGGCTGTACAAAGGCTTTGTTGCCCACTTTTTAAGGATCGGACCTCATACCACTCTCATGTTTGTCTTTATGGAACAACTCAAGGCGCTTTATGGTCGTCACTTCAATTAGATAGATTAGATTAGTATTCATTCATAGAAGGTCATCAGTAAAAAATAAATTGTGGGGTAGGTTGGGTGATGGAATGATATCGAAACGGTTTTTATTAAAGTAGATCTAAACAAGGGGTACACTAATGTATAGTAAACTAGGAGGGTTTAATGTGGACTGCATGATAGGAGGACTTGCCGACCCGAAGTAAGCACACCGAGCCGTCGATCAAATCAGTAGGCGCCAGTTTTTGTCTTGGATCTGTCACTTTTACATTATTCAGGTACATCCCACCGGCCTTGATCAGCTTTTGAGCTTCCGCTGAAGATAAAAGCAGAAAGATTTATCAGTTCATAGTACTACTATTACTTGAAGGTCCTTACATCTTGATTTGGTTGCTTTGACAAGGGTTGCCAATTGATCGATCCCAGTATGCATGACTTTTTCTTGATCCCATGCCGAGAATCGTCGATGATCATGTTCGAATGCCTTGACTATATCCGCCCCTGACACATTGCTAAGATCTTCACCAAACAAGACCTTTGTAGCGACCTTGGCTTGGTGCACAGCATCCACTACATTATCAGCCACAAAAACCCATCCGTTAGCCTATAGTCTTATACAAACACAATGCTTACTTACATCCATGTACTAGTTCCGTTACTTCAGATGCCAACGTTGCCTGTGCCGTTCGCATTTCAGGGTTTTCCTACAATTATAGCACATACCAAATTCATCAGCACCCTTTCATGCCAACTCTTTCTTTTACGCTCACCTTGTGTTGCTCTAGAATACGCTTGATTTCATCACCATCGAAGAGGGTGAACATTGCCAAGTACTTGCCCACATCCTGATCCGCCGTTTTCATGAAGAACTACGTCGATAAAAAAAAAAGCATCAGTAAGAGCATTTCCCATCACAAGCCTGCGTCTGAGTTTACCTGATAAAAGTCAAACACCGTTGTCATGGACTTATCTAACCATACAGCATTCCCTGCGGACTTTCCAAACTTTTCTCCGGTGGATGTTAATAGTAGAGGCACGGTGATGCCATAAGCCTTTGCTGCCGATTCCGAGCGTTTCCCAATCATATCAATGCCAGCCGTGATATTCCCCCATTGATCACTACCGCCCAGCTAAAACACATCATAAAAGTTAAAACCCTGCATCTCTTAAAAGTATAGCATTTTTTTTTTTTTTTTACCTGGATACGACACCCGTGGTGTTGATAAAGGTACCAAAAGTCATAGGCCTGGAGCAACTGGTAGGAGAATTCGGTAAAGCTGATGCCTTGAGTGCTTTCCAAGCGAGACCGGACACTTTCTTTGGCCAGCATGGAGTTGACCCGTGCATAGCGCCCGACCGAGCCCAAAAAGTCCAGAGCAGTCATACCATTGAACCATGTATAGTTGTTGAGCACCTTGGGGGTAGCAATTGTGGTATCCAGGCATTTCTGGCGTCGTTGAGCGTATAAAAGACCATGGTGGAAAAAGCGGTGCACTTGATGTTCGATCCCAGCCACATTCTTGTCCAACACGTCCCGTTCCAAAGGCACCCGTTCGGAATTCCTGCCTGACGGATCCCCAATGCTGCCAGTGGCCCCTCCAACCTAAGAAAAAAAGAGAGCTGGGTCAGTAACCAAGTAAAAGAGATGGAAGGCAAAGTTTATACCCTACCAAGGCGATGGTTTGGTGGCCACGAATGTGAAAGTGGAAGAGACCCATAAACGTCAAGAGATTGCCTAAATGAAGTGAGTTCGCAGTAGGATCCACACCACAGTAAATGGCAGTAGGTGTATCGGTATGACTAACGAGATCAGGACTAGAAAAAGAAAGAGAAGGGGTCAGTGGGTTCCTCCTCTTCATTAACATTGACAGATTTACCTTGTTGTGTTGGCAATCAGACCACGATTTTCCAGGTCAGTCAGGACATTGGGAAGACGAGTCGAGTAGTAATGGGCTTGAGGTAAAAGTCGTCGACGGCAGATCAACGTGGACGATCGGTAAGATAATAACATTAATGGACAAAAAGTAAAGAAGAGACAGGGGGCACCCACATTTCAAACTTCTATTTCATCAAATGCGGAGTTGTAAATCGAGAAGACAGCGCCTCCAGAAATTTCCCCCTCGCAACCTCACAGGAATTTAAACTCCGATTTGGCTAGAAGAACTTTCTTTCTGCCCGTCCTTTATTTTGCTCCTTCTTCCCCTCGTCATTACTTTTATTGCCTCCATTGTCATTCTCTTTACTCCACCACGTCAAACGAACGAACGAACGAGCAAGCGAACGAACGAACGGTAACTTACCTCTTTTCACGTAATGTTCATCTTTTGCTTACCATTACTAACTTTTTGCCTTTTGCATCGTTCCTCTTTCTTTTGACACTAGATCGGCTACGACGATGACGACGGCAATAGGGACGACGACGATGCTAATGACGACTCCACCACTACTTCATGTCGCCCAAAAAGGCTCTTTTTAAATTTTCAAATGTAAAAAACATGGGGAAACCCTCGCAATTTTTTTTTTGGTGCACTCATCTTGTCCGTAGTAGATCACCTAGCCATTGTAGCGATTAAGTGCACTATCCATGGACCCATTCCCAACGCCTACCACTACTGATACTTTGGATAGCACTGGTCCCCTTCCCCCTCCCTTTTCCTTAGCTCATTACACTAGATTAGTCACTCCATGACAAGCCCTGTATTCAATGCCACCCACTAACACATGTAGCTTAAGCATAACCTCATTCAGTCAATAAAAATTTACTTGAACCCATCTCCACGACTTTGTTCTTTTGCATAAGCTCCAGTGATCTTAGAGACTCCATGCAAAGTGTCACTTTTTGACGGGCATGGTTTTCTGGTAAAAGAGATAGCAAACACCACCTCAAATTTTACATGAAAAAAGTAGTGCGTCTTATCTATCGAATGATGTCAAGTATATCGGATTTCAATGAATAAAATGCCGGTTGTGGGGAATCAGCCGCTGTTTTGGGACTTGGTGTAGTGTTCAGAGAAAAATGCAACACAGGTACACTTCATGTTTGGTACCTTACGATAGATACACATTTTATC
Organism: Absidia glauca; assembly: GCA_900079185.1. Classification (NCBI taxonomy): domain Eukaryota; kingdom Fungi; phylum Mucoromycota; class Mucoromycetes; order Mucorales; family Cunninghamellaceae; genus Absidia; species Absidia glauca. The sequence goes on from LT554468.1 coordinate 350,909, forward strand.
TTGCTCCATGTGAAATTTCAAGATTGGTTGTCCACCTCAATTTTTTGAAACAGGGCAACTCGCCACAAAAATGTTCATCGGGACATTGTAAAGTGTCAAATGTAAAAAGGCCCGCCCGCCCACTTTATTTCACACTCCGCCTATTCCAAATTCTCATAGTCACCGGTGCATATCAAAGGCCCCAAGAAGACTGGAACACAATCAAATGAATAAAATCATGGAGATGGTTTGAAGTATGTTTTTATTGACTGCCTGAGATTATGATTAAGGGGCTATGGTTTTCAAGACAGTAAGAGTGAGAGTGAGAGCAGAGATTTTATTGGGGTAGAGAGAGAGAAAATATTTTAATTTCGTAGGAGAGATTGCACAATATGAGACACACGTAGGTTCTTGAGATCCACTATGTAAACCAGAGAAAGGTGGTTAGCTTGCTGTCCCAAAAGTTATGATATCAAACTTACGATAGGTCTGGCCACAGCCGACAAAGTAGATAGGTTGACCCGTGATGTAGGTCATTGTCAGGGCCGCCCCGACCTTGTCATCAATGGTATCGAATTTGGTTAGAATCATGCCGTCAATATGTCGTGGATTTTGTAGCCCAGAAAAGTCCTTGAGTGCATTGTTGAATTTGGTGAGTTGATCGACAGCTTCGTTGCCTACAAGCGCTTCGCCAACAAAGATGATCTTATCGGGGTTGTTGACAGATACCAGTTTCGATAACGCACGCATCAAGGGTTCATTATCTTGCATACGACCCGCCGTATCAATCAAGACAACATCAAAGTTATTGGCGCCAGCTAGAGAGAGAGAGAAAATCATAAGCTTCCCCTTGCTTCTAGTCAATCTCCACCCTTATACTTACCATAGGCGATAGCATCCTTGGCAATACCTGCAGAGTCCTTCCCGTACCCTCGTTCAAATAGTTCGACCACTCCACCGCCACTAGTTTGCAGCGCTCGTAGATTCCTTGCATGCACACGCAGTTGTTCCACAGCACCACTACGGAAGGTATCGCATGCCGCAATAAGGACCTTGACGTTGTTTTGTAGGAGCCAGAAGCACACCTTACTCAGATTCGTAGACTATCCAAAAAAGAAAAAGACCACCCCACTAAGTAAAACCATTCCGCTTTTTTTTTTCCAGCTTACTTTGCCCACCCCATTGACACCGATGAATGTGATCACATAGGGCCGCTTTTCTGATTTGGCTTGTTCAATGTCACGGAGGATATCCAAAGATGTTTTCGGTGTAAGGATACGTTTGAGTGCTGATTCCATACTTGTTCGTACCACCGCCGAAACCCCTACATTCAAAAAGAGGACACCGTCAATACCCTTCGAGTCATCTGTTTGATCTACTTACGTTCAAAACTGCCGAGCTTTTTGCCCAGTAAACTAGATTTCACACTTTCGCACAGCCGATCGGCGATTTCCTTGCCCACGTTCTTGTCGATCATCGAGTCCTTCATTGTTGCCAGCACCGGATCCAGAGTTTCTTCCGTCATTTCCCGTTGTCCCGTCATAGATTTGAAAAACGAGAAGATTCCACCCTTGTTGGAGCCGTCGTTGTCGTCTTCGTCGTCGTCACCGAAATCATAATCTTCATCCTCGTCGTCCTCCGGTACATCGACATCTTGTACTTCATAGATCCCTTGGTTGTTCTTGGTGCCCAGTTTCGCTGCGTCGAGATGTTGTGCCTTGATCAATGCTTCGTCCACTGTATCGTCCCCGCCCCCGCCACTGTAATCCAGAGCCTCCATTTCCCCTTTGGCGATCTGTCCATCCCATACACGCATCTGCTTTTGTGATTTCTTCTTCTCGGTGCTGGGTGATGCTGTTGATGATGTCGTGCGGCTGGGTGGTTGTTTGCGCCCGCCTTTTCCACGTGGGCTGCCTTGAAGCTTGAGTGCCTTGATGTTTTTTGTGATTTCGTCATTGTCCACCTTGGTGTTGGAGGCCGTCGATTGTGAAACTAAGCGAGCAAATTGGGTCAAATCGTCCGTCTATGTCTCCATTCCTCCCTCTTTTTTTTTTATTACCTGGTGCCTGGGATCCTTTGAGCGTCGTTTCAAACTTTTTGGTATTCTCGAATTTCCGGGGCGCACGAGCACGGTTCTAATAAACAAAAGAGTTAAAAGATGAGGGTCAACCCAAAAGGCCCACACTTACAGACGAGTGCTTTTGTTCCAGAGAGACAAGTACTTTGCTGAACACCGCATCAAAGTCGGAATAGTCGCCATGAATCCCTTGATCAGTGACCACGGTATCCTTGTAAGTTTCAATAAACAGCCGCTTGATGGTTTCCAAGAGTTCATCAATGTAGGACAGTTGGAGGATCTTTTGATAGGCAACCTAGAAAGAACAAAATGAGTGAGTCATGTCATCCTGACCATTGTTGACTTACCACAAAGACAAGGTCCAATTCATTAGCAAACGTCCACTTGAGAGCATAGGTATCTTTAATGTATATATCGGTGCCCGACCGTTCTTCTATCAAAATGTTCTTGATCAAGCCTTCCACAGGGCTGCCAGTTAATGATGTATACGCATGTTTCCATAAAACGAGACCGCCTTTGTTGAGAATCGTAAATAGGTCGAGCATGGTGGTGAATAAAGAGAGGAAGTGAGGGAAGAGAGGAAGGAAGGCGGTGGGTTGAAATTGTGAAAAGACAGGTCTTTTTTCCCCCTCGTTTTCAAACCCCGCCGTGTTTAGGCGTAGAGCCCTATGATTGGTGCATTCTTTTTCCAGTGTCCGGGAAAGAAAGTCTCTTCTCTGTTGGTATGACCTGATACAATGATAGATCACGCTTGCTTATCAATGAAGTCAGAATACTTTGAGGTAAAGGCCACAGGTCCCTTGAAGTCGGTGAAAAGTGGAATAGATCATCTTTTGAATGAAACTCGACGATACTCGCAGAAAGAAAGAGTGGTGGGAGATCAGGGCCGGCGTTTCAAAATGTAAACTCCGATCAATGCAAAAAAAGGAAGAATTGACCACCACTTGAAGCAATACCGTATAATGAACCTTGGGCCTTTTAGTGTAATGCCATCTACAAAATGGGCGGGTCAGAACAAGCTTCTCAGGGAGTTGGTGAGTGTAGTACACACCCTGATGCAGGCGGAGACCGAAACCATGCATTTATAAACAACAGCTCTCTCTCTCTCTCTGTCTCTTGATTTCGTTTTCCTCATAATCATGACATCCTCCCCAATCATAATTAATGGTATCGATCATCTTGTCATTACAGTGTCTGATATAAGCCGAGCATGCCACTGGTACGAAACCATGTTGTAAGTTGCCTTCCTTTCTCTCTCTCTCGGCCTCTGACCCATTTCTTTCTTAGAGGCATGAAGGCACAAACATTCACCTCTCCCTCTGATCCAACGAAAACAAGGGTTGCCCTGGTATTCGGGGACCAAAAGATCAATCTTCATGAAAAGGACATGCAGGTGACGCCACTCGCGCAGCACCCTCGACCCGGCAGCACGGATCTTTGTCTGTGGACAGATCAGCCGGTGGCTGACTGCATCTTGCCCCACTGGCTCGCCATGGGTGGTGACCCCTTGAAATTAGAAGGCGGGAACTTTGTCGTGCAAAGGACGGGTGCCCATGGTCCATTAACATCAGTGTATATCTATGATCCCGATGGCAACTTGATTGAAGTTGCTAATCGATCATGCTAAAAAAAGAGGGGTAAACTTTTTCACGGCGGGGGTTGAAATAAAAACGAAATTTTTCAAAAACGTGGCTGTTTTCAACTCATCTTTTTCGTACAAAAGTGTCTTTTTCTCATAACTGGGATGGATAACCCATCTTCAAAATACACATGGAATAGGATGTAATGTATAGCTATCGAAAGGTACCAAACTTGAAGTATATCTGTGATGTATGCGTCTCTGAACGCTACACAAAGGTCAAAAACACCGACTGATTTCAGTGACCCAAAAGCCGGTAATGCATTCACCAGAAATCCAACTTTCTTGTAACCGTCCAGTAGATAAGACACACTACTATCTCCATATAAAATTTGAGGTAAGGTTTGTTATCTCTTTCACGAGAAAAGACAGGTCCAGCAAAAAGGGACATTTTCCATGGGGGATGGCCCATCCTTTTCCCGAAACCGGAGTTTGAAATTCCAAGGGGGTGGGATCTTTATGACGGACTTATCAATGCACAGAAATCATTTATTTCTCTCTCTCTCTCTCTCTCTCTTTCTTACTTGATTTATTGCTTTACTGCTTTTTTTCCCGCCATGTCTACCGTTATCAACTCAACGATCTTCAAAGACATTTTCGGTGCGGCCGATATGCGACGTAAGTAAGCACCATTCTCCTTTGACATGTCACTCTAATCGCTTCTCCTCTCTATAGAGATCTGGTCTGACGAAACTCGTACACAGTACTACCTTGATTGGGAAGTAGCCTTGGCCAAAGCGCAATCTGACGTTGGGCTCATTCCATTGGAGGCCTACCATGAGATCAAGGCTCATGCGACATTGGCCCATTTGGACATGGCACAATTGAAATCGACCACGGAACTCATTGGCTACCCTGTGCTTGGCGTGGTGAAACAACTGGTCCAGCAATGTCCCACTTATGGCGATGACTACTGCCACTTTGGAGCAACGACTCAGGATGTGACGGATACAGCAACGGTGATGCAAATTCGCGATGGAGTGGACTGGATCGAGACGACTTTGGATCATATCATGGCGGCGGTGTCCTCTCTGGCCATCAAGTATCGGGATCAACCAAGTAAGTAAAAATAGTATGGAGCATCCCAAGATTTTAAAAACAAGTTTCTGTTTATAGTGGTAGCCAGAAGCAATCTGCAGCAGGCGGTGCCGATCACCTTTGGGTTCAAGATGGCTCGTCTTTTGGCTACGTTACAACGACACAAGGCCCGCCTGGCTCAACTCCGCTCCGAGGTCCTGGTGCTTGAATTTGGAGGGGCGGCAGGCACGTTGGCATCTCTGGGGTCGCTCGGATTATCCTGTCAAGCCCGGTTGGCAAAGGAGCTCGGCTTGGCTCAACCTACCATTGCGTGGCATACCGAACGGGATGGGTTTGCGCACGTGGGAGCGTTTCTGGCCATTCTCTGTGGTACCTTATCCAAGAATGCCACCGATATCAAGGTAAATCAACCACAATGATTCGTATGACCTCTCATGCTTCTTTTTTTTTTAGTTGATGATGCAAACAGAAGTAGGTGAAGTGTCAGAAAAGTATGTCCCGCATCGTGGCTCCAGCTCGACCATGCCTCAAAAAGTCAACCCGATCAGTTGTGCCTATATCCATGCCATGGCCGCCTCTGTACGACAACATTCAGCTGCTCTGATGGATGCCATGGTTGCTGATCATGAACGATCCACTGGGCCCTGGGAAATAGGTAAAATGCCTTTTTCTGCATAAACAACACTCATTCGTGTTTGATTAGAATGGATCGTGCTACCTGAAGCGTTTATTCTTGCCTCGGGCGTCCTTACTCAGACCAGAGACCTCATGGAAGGTCTTGTGATCCACCCACAGGCCATGGTCCGCAATCTTCACCTCACCAAAGGCCTGCTTGTCTCGGAAGCTGTGATGATGGCTCTGGCAACGCCGCTCAGGGGACGTCAAACCGCTCATGATATCGTCTATGATCTTTGTCGCCAGGCGATCGACAAGGACTGCCCGCTGCTGGACCTACTCAAACAAGATGATCGCGTGCAGGCGGCTGTGCAAAGCAAGGACGACGGATGGCTCGACCGACTTTGTGATCCTGCAAACTACCTAGGCTTGTCACGTGAAATGGTGGATCGAGTGGTGATGCCGTGATCGTATCATCTGATTCGACGCTCTAGTATAGTGTCCCTTGTTGTTTATAGTCTAGTCTTGTTTGCGATAGCCTATGACAAATAAAATGTGCCATTGTTGAAAAAAAAGGGATTCATGCATAGTGATGATGACGATGATAAAGAAAAGAAGCGGTTTATTTATAGTTGGATGTGGGGTTAGGGAGGGGGAGGAAGGCTTTACAAACGAACTATGCTAATATGGAGGGATATACGTATGTGAAGAATGATAAGCTAGACTAAGAAAAGAATGGGAAGGAGGAGATAATGCATAGAGGGTAACATCAAGATGAGTCATCAAGAGTGATATATAGGTAGATATATGAAGTGGTACAGTAGGCTATTCTAAAACAGATCACAAAAAGCATCGACCTGATCTTCTAACCATTCCCATCGTTTGAGGCCCACCACCCATTCGGAAGGCAAGTGAGAGTAGCCCATTCGCACCCCTAGCAGCGCCCCGGCCACAGTGGCATTGGTGTCCGCCTCGCCACCCTGCATAACCAAATCCATGAGAATGTGCTTGAAGTAATCGGTTTCTTGTCCAGCAGGCAGATGGCGTGTAAATGAATAGAGACCAGCACTTAGGCATTTAAACGATCCATGGCGTTGTTCTTCCGTCACCAAGGAGTCCAGTTGCAAGAATCCAAAATCCACAGGCCCGTCTTCGAAATAGGAGCATGTTTCCACCAGTTGTTGATAGTAGTGCTGGGTTTGTTCAATGTTGGTTTCAGGGGTAGTGAAAAGTGGGTCGGTATTAGGAGCGGTGAGGATACGCTTGTTAGTTTCGATGACGCTGCGTACGATCTTCATGAGGGTGATATCGGTTTCGAGGTGGTAGGAAGAGGACGACGACGAGGTATAGCAGCTGGAAGTAGGCGAGGAAGGTGGTGGAGTCATATTACTACTGTTCATTAGCGTCTGTTGTTTCTGCTGCTGTTGCTGTTTCTGTTGCGAGGGTTGTTTGGAGGAAGACATTCGGTGGGTATCGGTGGGCGTGGGCGGCAAGGTTAAGGATACCGGTAAGGCGTTCTTGTGCACGATAGTGATATTCTGGTCGTCGTTGTCTTCGTTTTCGAGGTCCTGGCCACGGAGAATGCGAGCCACCAAAGTCGATACAATCACACAAGAAATCATACATCGAGGGTCAGGATGGGTGATACGGCAGCAGTCGGTTGTGTTTTCAATCACCGTCGTACCATCCCAAAACTTTGGCACACCAAGTAACGCCGCACGGACAAGAGCACCACTGGCTCCACGGAGCTTGTTGGTGGTCAGCCATACTTCCACCGCCGCCTTTCGCTACAAAGAAGAAGACAAAGCATGACATTAGTCATTTGTTCCAGCAAAAAGTTATACCACTTACAGGATCGTTTTGAAATTCAGGGTGAGCTACGACCACTTGGCTCGTTTTGTTGATGCCTATAGGTTTCTTTTCAAGACCTTGTATACCATGTTGACTGTATTCTCGGAGCAGCTTGGCGTATTCTTTATAGTTGAAGGCTTCGTTCTGTATAATGGATTGGAGTACTAAAAGTTGTTGTTCCGCATCGCCACCAAAGTCACTACATGAGAGAGAGAGAAACAAGTTAAAGAAACGCAGAAATGAAATCAGGACGTTTGAGGGGGGAAGGCTCTGTTTTCTATACTCCGCCATTTGAAACCCAGCTTTTTTCATTTTCTGATTTCCCATCCTTGTGATCATCATCATCATCACTCCTTACCTCCCCCTCCCCCTTTCATCCTGTTTATTTGTTGTTGAAGGAACTAGTCTTATTCTCTTTTTACAGAAAAAGCAGATGCGAGTACCTCCCCCTGGACCCAATGTGGATGATGAAATGTTTTGCTTTGTCTACTTACTTTTCATCAAAAGAAGCTCGATAGTGATCACGGAGAAAGGGAACACCTTCTGTATCTTCCATTCCAAATCGAATGGGCCCGTCTCCATATACATGGTTGATTTCGCTTTTGGTCATTCCTTCAGTCGCTAGGCCGAGACTATCGCCAATGATCGCACCTAACGAATGTCGAGAGAGAATTTTATGTGTAAGCGTGCGGCGTTTCAAAATCGAAAATTTTGGGGGGAGTGGTTGCTATGGGCTTACCAAAGATCAAGCCTTTGACTTTATCGACAATGGTGTCTTTATCGTTTTTTGAGCATCCAGAAGGGATTCGTAGTTTCATTGCTGGGTCGATCAAAAGGGAGAGAGGATGGTAAATGAATGGAGAAATCTGATCCTGCACAAGAAAAGAAAAAGGAAAAAAAGTAGCCTCCTAGGGAAAAGTTGAAGGGGGAAAAAAAAAGTGGATGAGGAAGCCGATGAAGTGAAGGTTTTCTATTGAATAAGTAAGCGAAAAGAAGAAGAAGAACGAACACAAAAAGAGAAAAAGCAAATATAAATCAAGGTGTGGAGTGTGAAAAAGAAATTTCTTGTACTAGGGTTGACCTTTTTCTCCATAAAATCATGTGGAATGATGACCCTTGAACTCAAAAAAGAGAGAAGTATGATGTACGTCATGAGGAACAAATATTGTAATTCTATGTCAAACCAACCACGTTTATGGGTCAACAGGTGTTACACTTACTGTCATTCCTCATTTAACCTATGCAGAATTTCACTTTCTATCCTTCCAAGCGGGTAGATTGGCTTTTATTGTAAAAGATGTGATTGCTAACTAACATGTAAAGGATAAACTAGAGTACAAGCTACAACTACATCACAAGGGAGTTACTACAAATGGAATCATTACAAATAGGAATACAGAATCATGTACTGTGCTATAAATAAGGGCACGTGCTTCATTTACCACCCATTTCCAATGTCAAGTCCCATCTCTAGCTAGCATATCATCGCCATCATCATCAATCACCCAAGAGTTATCCTTTTGCGTCGTCGCCCTAAACCTTTCCCGGTAGTTTTCGTCAAATAAGGCTTGTACTAGAGAAGAGAGAGAAGAATCAGTGGCATCATTTTGACAAACGAGTCATCGTCTTACTGTGTGGTTTCAACCCCTTGTCAAAGTTCCGTACCGCCATGTTCCCCAATACCATCGTCACCTATCAACACTGGTTAGCGCATAGTCGTCCCACCCACGTTCTTCTCCTTTCCCACTTACCAATGATAAGGCGATCGCCAAACAACCTATGAGCGATCACATCAGTCGACATTTTGTGCCTGTATGTGTGTGTATCTTACCTGCCAAAACCCAAAACACCCAAGAGGAAGCGCTCTGCTGCAAGATGATGATAAAGTCGAGTACGATCAAGCCTTGGATCACCAAGAAACAAGTCATGGCACGAGGCAGCTCCGTTCGAATCGAGTACCGGGCCAAGAATAACGCAGGAATTTGGACCAGGCTAAGCACCAAGTGGAGAATGTACCACGCCAAAGCTGCTCCACCACGTAAAAAGTACCCTTCTTGAGTCATGACGACAAACCAAAACACCGAAAAGACAAGGTGGAAAAACGCATCCAGTTTGAGGGTCAACAAAAACACCTGCACCCTAAGAAACCGTTCTATAAAGCATGTTAGCCTGACGATCATTCCGCCCCCTTCTTCTTCTTACCTTGGAGCTTGATATCTGCCCCGAGTCGTTTGTATGTATTCCAACCAAACTAAGCCGCCGCCAAAACAAGTAAAGTGAGAAGGTCAGTGAGGTTGGTGATGCTTTTGCACTTGCCTGTAATAGGAGTCGTCTGCACAAGTAGGCAAACACACAGGTCAGGAATAAGAGAGTGGTGGCGAGTCCAATTTCAATCCGCAGAGCCACCCAAAAGTCACTAGTGTCGGTGGTCACATGTGTTGCCTCGTCCACCTCAATGACTTTGGCTCGCCTATAACAAACCATTAGTTACCCCTCTTGCACTATGACTTTTTTCTTACCAAGACAACGTTTCACCGAGTTGGATCAAGGCCATAATCACACTGAAGAATTCATTGGAGGTATGTGCGATCAATTGGAATACACTCTGCCGGACGATCTAATAAAAAAGTTGAGTAATTGGCAAAAGACATGGGTTCAGGGGCTTACAGCATCGATGCCCAGGTAGAGTTGGAAGAGTTTGAAGAGAACGAAAAAGACGTTTTCATCTTTGAGCCGTTGGAGTGAGACGAGGAGGAGGATGTAGGGGTCTTTGGATGGATCGCCTTGTCCAAAGGCACTTGACAGATCAGGCGTGCCACCCGCCGCAATGTCCGACAAACGCACCGCTGCTGCTGCTCGAGACTGGGACCGGGCAATGAGCGCTTCTAAAACAATGCACACTACCACAGACAATACTGTCGACAGGATGTAAAGTCGTGTTTCTGCTGATTCATTGATGCGGATCCACTACCATTGAAAAAAAAAAAAAAA
>LT554468.1:361342-377908 GCA_900079185.1 Absidia glauca
GCGTGGCTTGGTAATTGGACATGAGATCAAAAGTAAGAAAAAAAGAGGAAAGAGAAAGAAAGAAAAAGCACAGAGTGCCCCCCTTTATTCCCAAAAACATGTCGGGGGTTGAAATAACTGGACGTTTTTTTTAGCTCGTCTATCTGTCATCCTGCAAAGCGTTTCAGCCCATTTAATCACCCCCCTCTCGACATGATTGTTTGTATGTCGAAACTACAAGACAAAAAAGAACGGTTACATTGGTCATTCATGCATGCATGCCAACTCCGCACAATGCTTTTCCCGGCGGAGTGTAAACATTTGCGCACTTTTGTAAAGAACTGGCCCATTTCTCAGAAGAATGCTACAGACAGAACCATCCGGACAGAACCAACCTGCGTATCCTGAATTTTGCTGAAAATAAGGACTTACATAGCGGGGAACTCGCTGAGTCCCTGACTTCAGTCCCGGTCATAGCTGGGACTCAATTCGAAATGAAGATAAAACCGCACCGTCAGGCACAGGAATGGTCTTACTCTTCTCGTGAATCAATCGGCAAGGCACTCTCTTCTCCTGGTATCAGGTCCAACAAAAAGACACATATCAATTGCGGCTCATCAGCTCGTATGGCGGGTAACGTGTGTGCGAACATGGATCAAATACGACGCCAAGGCCGGTGGAACAACACAACGATAAGCGGCGATATCTCACCAACCTTCCGAGAGAATTGATGCGATCAATGGTAGGCTTCCCCACATATGGTCGATTCCCTTATCTTGCACGTGCCGCCCTTAACCCACCTACCAGCCTCTGCAAGAAGTTGCTCCCGGCGATCGGCGAATGACATGACCGACTGACGGCAAAAGAACTCAGTCCTGGCGATCCTATCCACCCTACCGTCGCTGAAAATGCATTTGTACAGGTGATCATGATATTCGGGAAGACTTGATGCAAGACTTAATGCTCGTGATGGAACTCCACCCCTGCTATTCCATTTGGCAACATTCGATCTTCTCTGATCCAGTCTATTTGTCATTCAAAAGATAAGTCCACATCATAGCATGAGAATGTAGTAGCATGCTCGCTCTGATATGTTGAGGATATGTTGCAAATTGAAGCTCAGGAACACGATCCTGCCCACACACTCCTCCAACAATGTGCGCCTATGCACTCTGAATTTCAACCCCCGATTGGCCATAAGATTGTTTTTTTGCCCGTTCTAATATTTTGCTCCTTCTTCCCCTCGTCATTACTTTTTTGCCTCCTTTGTCATTCTCTTTACTCCACGACGTCAAACGAACGAACGAACGAGCAAACGAACGAGCAAACGGTAACTCTCCTCTTCTCACGTCCTGTTCATCTTTTGCTTACCATTACCAACTTTTTGCCTTTTGCATCGTTCCTCTTTCTTTTGACACTAGATCGGCTACGACGATGACGACGGCAATAGGGACGACGACGATGCTAATGACGACTCCACCACTGCTTCATGTCGCCCAAAAAGGCTCTTTTTAAATTTTCAAATGTAAAAAACATAGGGAAACCCTCGCAATTTTTTTTTAGGTGCACTCCCATTCCATTGTAGAATCTCATAGCCCAAGTTACCAATGAAAGTGTACCAATTCTTTGCCCATGCCCTTCCGCTACTATCACTGATACTTTTTACACAGCTTGACCGTCTTTGTCCGTCTCCATTGGCTTGATTTTTACAGTAGCTTAGTCAATCGCATTACAACCCGTCGCCATTTACACAATAGCTTAACTCCGGCCTCAAACATAGTCTGTACCGTAGCCCATTAATCCTATTGTACCAATAAAACTCTGTATGTATGCGAAGATAGACCTTGCGATCATGGACATGTCATTAGATTCATTACAACTAGTAAACCAATGGTGTTTTAGGAGTTGTCAATGATGAGCTACTCATCTGTAGTTTGGTCTTTATAAAGTACATGGTATTGTCAAGGTTGTGGATTTGAGAAACGTCTTTCGTAGGATGATTCAAGTAGGCTTTATTGATGGGATGGGATTAAAGGGTTGTGGTACAGGCTATGTTTGGAGTCGTAGTTAAGCTAATGTCTATGGCAGCAAGCTATTGTAATGGGAATGACTAAACTGCTGTGAAAAGTAAGCAAATGGAGGTGGACAAAAACGGACAAGCTGTGTAAAAAGTATCAGTGATAGTAGCGGAAGGGCATGGGCAAAGAATTGGTACACTTTCATTGGTAACTTGGGCTATGAGATTCTACAATGGAATGGGAGTGCACCTAAAAAAAAAATTGCGAGGGTTTCCGCATGTTTTTCACATATGAAAATTTTAAAAAGAGCCTTTTTGGGCGACATGAAGCAGTGGTGGAGTCGTCATTAGCATCGTCGTCGTCCCTATTGCCGTCGTCATCGTCGTAGCCGATCTAGTGTCAAAAGAAAGAGGAACGATGCAAAAGGCAAAAAGTTAGTAATGGTAAGCAAAAGGTGAACAGGACGTGAGAAGAGGAGAGTTACCGTTTGTTCGTTGGTTCGCTCGTTCGTTCGTCCGTTTGACGTCGTGGAGTAAAGAGAATGACAGTGGAGGCAAAAAAGTAATGACGAGGGAAGGAGCAAAATAATACGACGGGCCAAAAAATAATCTTATGGCCAGTCGGGGGTTAAAATCCAGAGTACATAGGCGCACATTGTTGGAGGAGTGTGTGGGCAGGGGCGGTTTTATCTTCATTTCAAGTTGAGTCCCAACCATGACCGGGACTGAAGTCAGGGACTCAGAGAGCTGCCCGCCATGTAAGTCCTTATTGTCAGCAAAATTCAGGATATGCAGGCTGGTTCTGTCCCGGTGGTTCTGTCTGTAGCATTCCCCCCACAAAATTCAGGATACGCAAACCAACCACTTTTTTTATTATTGATCTACATTCCCCCCTCCTATACAAACTATATACTATTGAATGATACGTTCTACAATCTGACTAGTCAAAGAAGACACCTCGACCATTCTTGCAGCCGTCGTGACAGCGGTCGGATCTTCAAACACCAAAAAGCCCATGGACGCCAGTTGATCATGCATTGATGTCGGGTTTTGGAATCTAGAGTCGGAGAAAGCGGCCATGAGGATAGATTGGATGGCCTTGAGCAGCGGGAGCGAGTCGGAGGAAGTGATGAGGGCGTTGATCTGGGGCAGGAGAGTCGGGTACACGCTGCAAAAGACATCGGACATGATAGTGGCAGCGTGGGAGAGCAGTTCGTACAAAAACAAGCGTTCGTCCTCATCTTCCAAGCCGTTTTTCAGCTGGGCAACCAGGCACGATAAAAACAAGAGCGCCGTATCGTCGTCGGGGATATCGAGCTTTTCAAACAGGCGTTCCAGGTTGTTGTTGGGTCTTGTCAGTATCATCTCGTCGTCGTCGTCGTCGTTCGTATAGTGCACACCGGCGAACCAAAGCTGGCGAGGTTTTTGGCGCGCCACCGAGATCAAGCTTGTGACATACCCAAGCACCGTTTCGTTGACCGTCGTCTTGGCCTGCCGAGTCGCACAGTTCAAAAACGTCAAGAGGCATTGGTGTGTCGCCTCCTTTGCCGCACCTTTCATCAAGATCCCCACCACGGCGAACGAAAAGTGCGTTTCAAAGTTGACGCCGTTCAGTCGGTCCAAGTGGTAGCACACATCGCCATACGGCACCCGGGTATCAAACAGGAGCTTTTTCATGGCCATTTCACCAGCGTCGAAGAGATGGGCTGCGTTCATCGCCTGAAGCACGTTTTGCAAAAGCTCAGTGGCATGGAGGATTAGAGCAGGATGGTTGATGGACCGAAGGCTTAGGGCCACCCAAAACAACGGCGCAAGATACCGAGAGGAGCCCTTCATGTTGCCCACCACGTCGCCAAGACACATCGTGATACTGAGCACCAGAGTCGGGTTGTCAGGGTCGAATTTCAGGAGGGCCCGCCGTAACGAGCAGAGGATTTGGTACATCAGATCGTCATCGTCGGTGGTGTCGTCGTCGTTGTTGTCATGGAGATGGCCAAGGCACCCAAGGGCCACAAACGCACGAGGCTGGACGGCGGGGTTCGATTGGAAGACAACACCTGTAACATGGCTCATCCACCGTGCACGCCATGCATTCGAGATATCCGTCGTAGGCGCTCCAATCTGGATGATTTGAGACAGTTGCATAAGGATCGTGTGCAGCACCGCCAAGTCAAAGGGTTCAGGCAGCGGGTCGGTGAGGGTGTCGGAATTAATCGTGAAGGCATTGGCGTAGGGCTTGATCAGACCAAACATCAGCTGCATTCGTCGTTCACCTACTTTGGCCATGAGTTGCTGGAGTTCGCGGCGGTTGGCATCGGCGAGTTTGGGCGAGATGCATAGCGACTGGATCAGGTTGATGGTTATGCCGTGGATTGTTGTCCGGATCAGGGTTGGGCCCACACCAATGAGCAAAGTGACAATGTGGAGAATGTCAGGCACATAGTTCTTCATGGGACCACAGTTATCAAACGACAGCATAAGGTTAAACCGAGTCAGCACGGCAATGTCCAGCCAATAGGGGTGATCCATCAGTGACTTGACAGGGTTGAAGGTGGTCCGACGCAGTAGCCGCAGGGAGACTGCCACCAGTTTGCTACGCACAAGGATGTTCGAGAGTGTCACACAGGTGTCGGCCATCAACTCGGCTTCGCGGGACCCCAAGCCATGTTCCTTGGAAATATCAACAGACGCCTCGATCACCAAGTCCCACACTGTACTGATCGTACCCAAGGTTCGCCATAGTTTTGTCTGGATAGATGTATGGATCTAGAAAAGAAGGTTATAAGCATCAGTACGGTGCAAATTCGTTCTCCGACAGGCAACTTACACTTTTGAGGGAGATGCTGATAAGCATATGCAGCACCGCTTTGGTTTTAGCGACTTCTTCAGCCGTGCCATGGGAAGTCTCTACAAGATTAGGAATCCAAGGCGTCATGTAATGCAGGCACAAGTAGCGTTGATCTTCGGTGGACTTGTCAAAGCCAATAAAGCATTCATTCAAGAATTCCAAGGTGAGATGTTGTTGGGTAACGGCCAATCTTCCACTGATCTTGGAGATAAACTTGAAACAGTTTGGTGGTATACAAAGTTCTAGTAGTATCACAAAAGTGGTTTTGTCAGAACCTCAATGTTAAAGACAGTAATGTTACCTTGGGTATTTAACAAGTGCGAGCCGACATTGAAGTTGAAGGTTCGACAGAGGGTGTAGAGTAGATTGTAGGCGGTGAGGCGGAGGCGAGAGTCGGAGCTACCAAGATTGAGGAGAGCCATGTTGAGGAGTCGTCCAGGCACATCACTTGGGCGGATAATGCGGTTCGATAAGGTCGATGATTTAGAAGCTTCGTATCTTCGTTTGCTATCCAATATGGCCTACCACAATCAAAATGTTAGTTACATGAACGGATCAAGATTATTATTATTATTTTTTTTACATGGAGTAGGTTGTTGTGTTTCGGCGTTCGAAGGACGATCGTTGTCTTATCCGCACTTGACATAAATGAGAGTTGATTGGCCTGAGACCCCGCATTCGAGAAGCCTTGGAGTTCAGAGATATGATAGACATCGTTGGTCAGCGTGAGCTTGCCCGGGATCAATTCTTGTTTTCGACTGGAGATCATTTGCACGTATTCGGTGTTGACCTTGATTGTCACCGGTGTTTCAAAGTTATATTGCCATACCCGAGATACAGGAAAGAAGGTGATTGTCGTGGGGTCCTTTTCTAAATCCACTTAGTAAAGAGAGAGATGTTAGTGTACATGAATGATATGGTACTCTTTTGGGCTACCTGTTGATTTGGGAAGTTGCACTTCAGAAGGTTTGATGTATTCAGCGAGCTCCTTCATTGTGATTGCAAATGTAATACGTTTGGTGATTTTCTGACTGACAGGAGTATTGGATCGTTTGAGGAATCTGCGGAAACAGGTGTTGGCATTGTAGACGATGATAGAAGGGACGACGGACAGGATGGAATTCGGGATCAGTTCAGAGAAATGTTGTAGGCGGTCCTTGGATATTTCATTGTCGGGTCCAAATTGTGTAGCATCCACTACCACAACAAAAGGTTTTCCATACATGTTCTCCATCACCTAGTAAAAAAAAAAAAGAGAGAGTTAGACATCCCTCTGTCGGAGTTTATAATTATTGGTACCTGAAAAAAATAATACAGGAAAAGTTCCATATCCACCTCCTCCACACGCAACCGTCGGAAGATAAAGTACATCACCGAGTGACCCGCCATGGAGCTTCCACCAGCATAACAAATGTTCTTTTCAGCGATAGCATTCGTTGGGCAATTACCAAAGCTGCGCATGAATTCCGTGTACTGCCGACTGTCCTTGACCTTGCTGATGTATCGGTGTTGTAAGCCAAAGTTTGCCAAGTTTTTGATGTTCTCCGGCGGCGGGCCCAATTGGACGAGTACCATGCTGAATTCCTCCATAAAGTCATTCCAGGACGTCAGTGATTCTTGATTGTCAAACATCAGGAGCTTTTTGGTCGCCAGATCGTGTTGGATCTTTTCAAAGCTCTTGGCCAGGACGCTGTGTAAAAGTCGATAGTCGGTGTCGTTCATTTGAGGGGAGATGCCGGTATCAGGGACGGATGATTTGCTGTTGACTTTATCGCTGTTGCTGCTACCGCTGCTGCTGTTGCCGTCATTGTTGGTACCATCGACAAAAGTCATGTTGCGTAGATAACTGGTGACCAAGTACATGTTTTCCGTGACAAAGTCGTTCAGTACCACCATATACACCTCCTTGCTCCCAAACAAGACGTTGTTCGCTATATTTTGGACCACCTTGGCGATGATCAAGAGCCCACGCCGAGATTCTTTATCGATGAGACCAGGTTTGACGAGGCCCGCGGATTCTGGACTGACAATCACCGGGCAAAAGAAGCGAAGGAAGATGAAGGAGCCAATCGCCGTATATTTGGATTCAGGGAACCGGTTCTTGACAGCTTCGAGGATAATGTTGCACACCGCACGGAAACAGGCAGGGGCCATAAAGGTTGAGCTACAAATGGCGTCCAGGATCAAACTTGTCGCACGAATCACATTGTCCTTGTTCTTGCCATAGTGATCGTAGGAAACGTTGTTCGGATCCAGTTCAAAACAGTGCTGATCTTTGGGCCAGCTAACGAGTTCATCCATCACCGGTTTGAGGACAGATACAATATAACCGGAACCATTGGCTTTGGCGAAGAGAGTGAGACACCGAGTGGCAATGCTGGTTTTTCTAAAGAGGTCGCTTTCGCTGACTAAAAGGAGAGAGAGAGGAAAATATGAGTGAAACGCTTGTCTACATGTTGCAGCGCCTTACTTGTCTGTTGGACTTCATTTTCGATTAGCAACCGAAGTAGAGTGAGTGATTTGCCTTTGGAAGCAAAGCTGGCCAGGAGAGCTGTTGCCACATTATCCGTTTCCGACGCTGAAGACACATTGCACAGAGAGAGAGGAATGGCGTAGTCATACTGAAAGATCATCTACAAGAATGAAAAAAAAGAGTTCGTCAGCAAGCTATATCTATTGAATCCCGCTTTTGGTTTACTTACATCCACCAGTTTCCGGTATCGATCGGTCATGACAGACTCCGCCAACGTTTCAAACTCCGTGCCTTGTTTGAGGATATTTGTCAGTACCTGCATAAACGCCGACCGGGTAGGGATATCTTGATGGTAGCCCATAGACAAGGAGTATTTAAGGCCCACATCCACATTAGCGCTGAGAAGATTTGATAAGCAGAGAATGATGTTGTCCTTGAACGCTCCAATGTTTGATCGATTCATACTTGTCGTTGCTGTGGCCGAATCATGTCCCATTTCCATCTAAACAAAAAACATGAGCGCAGTGAGTTGACCACCTTTCTCCTATTCCAACCCCCTTTTTGTTACCTCTGCGCCTTTACATCGGTCCAACAGTTTCAAAAAGAAAGTAAAGTACTTGTAAAACATTTTACTTTTCCGCTGGATGAGATCGACTTCACGGGTGGGTTCAGTTGGTTGGAGGGGCAATTGATAGAGCACAGGCACCATGGTTTTCAGACACGCCATATCCAAGTCGACCTGCAGATTATCTTCCAACGTCATTGATTTCACCAATCTCGAGCGAGGATGCCAAAGAGGAGTATTTGCCTGGAGATCAAAGTCGCTGGTCCACCGATGAATCGTCTTGAGCAAAATCGAGCGCACAACAACGTCCTTGTGGATGCTGAGCTGGTTCCGTTGCGACACGAGGGAGTCACAAAACTGGCACAACTTGATCTTGATTTTGCGGGAGGTCACGTTATCGTCCAACGCAGTGATGTAGGTGCAGAATTGGCCAATGAGTTCGACAAAGTCCACCTCCACAAGCACATCCGCACTTTCCCGCCGGGCCAGCATGATTCGAAGCACCGAGATCGATTGGTCCACAAACAAAATCCGCCGGGCGTCGTAGATGGGCTTTTTTTGCTCGAAACAGGCATTCATGTACAGTTTAAAGTGCTGGGTCATGATCCAGTACAGAGAGGGAGAGAGATCGCCGCCGAGGATTTCACGCACACGTTCCCGCACCATCAGGTTGTCGCACACCAAAAGGTCCACCATGGTACCTACAAAGTCGTCAGCCATGGTTTCGTTGGCACCGGAAAGCATCGAGTCGATGGTGTTGCGATGCGTGTCCGAGTGTGAGCTGTCCGCCGATGAGCTGCTTCGCCCCTGGTCTTTGCTGGAGGTATACCGTGGCGAGCTAGAGACGGCCGAGTGAGATTCATCTTCGTTCGTAGGCACCAAGCAGATTTGCGCCAAAACGGACAAAAAGCTGGTATAGTATTCCCATTCAATCGTCGGATCTTCAAGGCATTTTGATGTGGATGGATCTATAGCAGTCGTCAAGTGACCCGTTCGGGCCGTGGGGTTACTGATGGCATCGCCGTTGTGTTGTGCAAAGGAGGATGGCGAAATACTGGTACGGCGTCCTGGAGTGGCATTATCGTTCAAAGTAGATTGTTGTTGCTTTCCGTCCAGTAGAGTGTTGCTATTTTCAGGATAGGTGATACGAGGCGTCATCCGTTTCCATCGTCTCCAGACTTCTTCCCAAGCAGCCAAGTTCCCTGGTGTACATCGAGTCATCTGACGCAGGACTTGCCCCAACCGTTTCTGGTGTGATTTCCGGCCCCCAGGTACAACGTCCAGTCGAGTCACCAGTTCCATATAGGCACCGATGTTTTCATACATAGTAGAGCGCAGGAATTGATATTCGCCCATGTTGTCGAGGATCTGGATGACTTCACAGAGGAGACGGATACAGTCGTTCACCCGGGCGTAAATAAAGTCATCGGTAGAGCATAAGAGGACGAGAAGAGTGGATTCGAGGGCAGTGATGGTCTGGTGCCATATTTTGAGAAACGGCTCCTCAGCAGGTGGGGCGCCCTATAATTAAGTTTTCCCGTTAGATATGATCATACAATGATTATGATTATGATGGACTTACTGTTCGTGAGGCAAGGACATCGAGGTTTGAGCCAAGTAACTGCTTGAGAAGATTAATCAGCCGTTTCAATCCCAACCCCTTCCCATGGCGATGATTCAGGATATAATCGGAGACCAAGAGTAGCACCTGACTGGAGATTTCCCAATAAGTGATCATAAATGTATCAGACGTATCCCATAGATGTATCATCTTCGGTTGGTGGATAGTGTAGAGACAAGACGAGGCGACATCGGATAGAATTGGTGACGGATCGTTCAAGTAAGTTGTGATGGTGATGATGACCTTGGCCACCTCGTTGGGATCGTTCGCACATTCAGGGCAAGAGAGGATATACGCAGGCTGGGCTCGAATGATCAAAAGAATATCGTGTATCATATCAACTATATCTGCATCTGTATAGTCGGTACTGCTGCCATGGGGATTATCGTCGCTGTTGTCGTTATGGATGGTCAAAGAGAGGGGCGAACCAAAGGCTGATTTCGATCGCATCACGATACTGGCATTTCCTTGGGTGGCGGGGTTCTTGCTGGTGTTGCTAGTGTTGCTGCTGCCGCTGCCGATGACACCAGGGCTGTTTAGATGATCCTGATGCAAACGAGTCAAGGTAAAAAAGGTCTGCTTGGTGTAGTTGCCCATGCGCTGGTATTCTTTCGCCGGGAGAATTTTTTCGTGGGAGAGTTCGGATTCCACCAGGACGCCGACCTTGAGTCTACTGGCATTCATTGTCAAGGGCCGGGAGGCGTTGCTACGGAAGGTATCCAGACTGTCGATAAAGTATTCAGGAGAGAGTTGGAGGAGGGCAAAGTCGGCATCACGCATCAGCATCTTGCGGTCGAGGATAACTCCGGCATTCAACATATCAGCGCCATGAGTGTAGGGTTTGGTGGGGCTGAAGATCCAGGCCTCGAGATCAAGTTTGACGTTCGGAATCAGGGACAATAGAGTAGCGCCAGAGTCCTTGGGTAGTTTGTACGCAGCCAAGCAGATGTCGGTATAGCAAATGACAGCGACTTCGGCCATATGGTCACCTCTGATCACCAATTGGAGAGCATTCAGGAATTGGCTCTAACAGCATGTAAGAGAAGAAGGATGAGTACTAGATCGATCACATTTTTTTCTGTCCATGTTACCTTTTTCGAATAGTTGCCATGGCTGTAATTCAAGGTGATGTTGGTGAGGATATCAGGGCAGAGCATCAGGAGCATGTTTTGAAGCGGCCAAAAGTACGTCTTCTTCCGTGTAGTGTCGGCCAATGAGTTGCACATGTCAAATAAGATCTCCGGGCTACCGTCCAAGCGTTTCTGACCAAGTTGTAGATCCTCGAATTCGATAGGATAGCCTTCCACCCAATTCCAGATGCCCCGTCGTAATAGTACGGCAAGGTTGAGTTGTGTATTCTTCTTGAAGCGCAAAAAGCTGAGCTGCACTTCATCTAGGACCATGGAGAGACGCCGCGCGTTTAGCGAAGAGGATTCCAGCAGCCTGAGCATGAGTGTATCGGGAGTTGCTTCGGACGTCGTCGAGAGGTGTAAGATGGAGGACTTGATTTTGGAGAAGACCAGGGCCCAGTTACTGGCGCTTATATAGTAGATCACACGGCAGGCCTTTTCGTACACGCTGGTCATCAGGTTGGTGGAGTGGAGGTGGGACATGAAGACGGAAAAGTCGGCCCAGGCGCCTTGGGTGAATTCCCGATCGCAGTAGCAATACATTTGGTGAGTAAAGAAGGTCGCTCGTTCGCTGGAGGGATTCGAAGTGTGATACATAAACCGGAGCATAAGGTCGAGGACTTGTTTGGCAAGTCGGCTGTCCAAAGGGGGCGGGTCGCGAAGTTGACGGTGGATACCATTCGGATGAGTAGAGGCATTGTCAAGATGGAGCCAATGTTGTTGCATGCATACTGAGAGTAGTTGGATTAAAAAGTGATTGGTCTGGACAATGTTGAGTGGAACGACCCTGTTGCTGGTCATCTCATCAGGCGGGGGCGGCTACAATGAAGAAGAAGTGTCGGTTAGTGAGTGTGCTCCACAAACAGCTTGTTTCCCTCACCACTGTGACGGCACCAAAGGTCTTGATAATGCCATCGATAATGGTAGACAGGCGATACTTTGAGAGTTCAATCAAGGAGATCACTATCACATGATGTAACGTGTTTCAAGTTGAGAATACGTTCGAGGTGGAAGGACATGGCTTTACCTCTATCATAAAGAAGCGTTAGTAAAAAGGAAGGGATGCTTCAATGAATGGCTTACGATAAACGCAGGACAGGGTCATGCTCCAAAGTTCCGAAGGATTGTCCACTATGGTAAGGTAACTTGTATCGAAGGAAAAAAAAGTTTTATCAAGTTGGAGAAAAATAGCGGAAAGAGAAGTGCCACTTCAAAAAATTTGACATTTTCGAAATCTTTTATAGGCGTCCCCTTTGCCCCGCACCCTACCTTTGCCGAGATCTTATTGATCCAGGATAAAATCAGTTTGGTATCAGAACTCATCTCTAGTATGGTATAAAGAAGATGGATTAGGAATATGAACCATCTCATTCCACCTACCGAATCCAAGTATTTTCCATGCGGGCAAACAAACAAAAAGTCATATAATTCCCTCAAGGTATAAAAGGTGGACGTCTCACCCGTTCTTGTGGCAGAAAAGTAATCATGGTGTCCTTGTCAATTCCGTCGTCTTCGAGTGAAGTGTGTAGTACTCCAGGCTGCATTCAATCGGCATTGGACATACTGGCGGATATTGATTTTAATGTGGATCCTTGTAGTGACTTTTACAAGTATACATGTAAAGCACTGATCCATTCATGAACATAAAAGATTGTCTCATCCCGTCCCTTTCTCTTTTGTAGGCGGAGGATGGCTTAACAATGCAACCATCCCAGATTCTGAATCGAGTAAGCACCGAAAATCATGCAGATCGGAGTTGGAAATAATCTTTCTTCTTTTATTCAACAACCGCCCTCTCTCTCTCCGTCAGGCGTAGGAAACTTTCTCAAGCTTCGAGATAAAAACACCAAAGTCATGGGCGACATTTTAACGGGAACCTATGAAGACATTGTCGCCACAACGTCACCTGCTATTGTCGACGATGAAGAAAAGGCTGCCGACGAAGCCAACTTTGGCATGATCAAACACTTTTTCGATGCATGCATGAATGAACCTCTTCTTGACCAACGAGGCACACAGCCTTTTGAAGCCTTTTTGAGCTTGTTGCAAGGAGAAAATACATTGCTTGACATGGTGGCCCAGCTGGAGCTAAGCGGTGTTGGAAACCCCCTCTTCGCTATGGGTGTAGATCCTGATGAAAAGAACCCGAATCAAAATGTGGTGACTCTCATGCAACCCTCACTCGGACTTCCTTCAAAGGAATACTTTGCTCAGGAAGAATACATATCTGTCTATCGCACTACAATGGTCGCCCTGGCAAAGTTAGCCCTTCCTGATTTGGACGAGGCTGAGGTGAACCGGGCGGTGGATTTTGAAACCCAGCTCGCCGCTCTTTCCTCGTCCCTGTAAATTTCCCCCACACTTCCTTCCTCTCTTTCTCTTTCCTCTAACGTCCTTTTTATTTGATCACAGGGAAGATTTACAAGATCCCTTGGCAACATACAATCCCATCACTTTGGATGTCTTGGAAGACCGCTACCCCTTCTTGGCATGGCGCCAGCTCTTTGAACGACTCGTGCCAGGCACCACACCAGCCAAGATCATCCTCGTCACCCCCGACTACTTTGACAAGGTGGCGGCTCATCTCTCCGTAGACCCCTCCCTCGTCAAGAACTACCTCCTTCTCTCCAGTGTGCGTGACATGGCTCATCTCGGCGACTCTGCCATGAATGACATTCTGCAACCCTTAAACAGCAAGCTGACGGGCCGAACAGCCACTCCTCCTCGCCTTCGCACCTGCATCCAACGCACCAACGATGCTTTGGGCGAAATCCTTGGTCACTACTTTGTCAACCGTGTGTTTGCCGACCATGAGGCTACGTCCCAAAAAGTGCAAGACCTCCTGGACACCATCCATGACTTGTACGCCGACCGCCTGGGGACGATTGCCTGGCTGGACGACGGTACCGACCATGCCACACGACTCAAGGCCCTGGAAAAGATCAAAAAAATGGTCATCAAGTCAATGTATAATACCATCTCCCCTGATATTCGCTCGTCGACGTCGCTGAACCGCTATTACGGCGCCCTGGGCCCTGTCCTCCACCCCGAAGCGCAGTTTGAAAACCAGTTGGCCGTGGCCTCGTGGCAGGCGAAACGAAGATGGGCCACCCTGAACCAAGCCGTGGACAAGAATCAGTGGTTTATGGAACCGCAAATGGTCAATGCCTACTTTAGCCCCACATTCAACCAGGTACGCAATTGTAAAAAAAGAGGGTTGGCTGGATTCATGCTTGACTTTTTTTTTTCCTTTTTAGGTCGTTGTCCCCGCAGGTATCTTACAGCCGCCCTTCTTCAACATTGATTCGGATCCGATGAGTCTAGGTGGTATTGGGGTCGTCATTGGTCATGAACTCACAGTAAGGACAGAAACAACAGCGCAAAAGGAATGATTCTCACCCCAAGAGTGTTCTTTTTGTAGCATGGGTTTGATAACAGTGGTCGTTTATATGATGGTGATGGCTTCCTGACCCAGTGGTGGTCGAATGCGACGATGGCACAATTCAACGAAAAGGCACAGTGCTTCATTGACCAATACAATGGTTTCAGCGTCAAGGGCCCCGATGGAAAGAATCACCCTATCAACGGAAAGGTAAATTCCCCTCTTTAAAAAAAGCATGTCGAGTTCCACAGATTCATCCTTTTTGGTTTTTAAACTCAGATGACACTGGGAGAAAACTTGGCCGACAATGGTGGCATCTCGCTGGCTTACGAAGTGCTGTCCAAACAACCCCGCTTACGACTCTCGGGTCTTGATATGTCTCCCGAGGCTTTATTCTTCATCAGCTTTGGCCGGGTATGGTGCGAAAAGGACCGCCCTGAACGTGCTGTCCAAAAGGTAAAACAGAAAAAGTGCAGACTTGCCAATGGTTACTCATCCTTTTTTGGTGAAGATTCTCGGGGATGTCCATTCTCCCGCTCGGGTCCGTGTCAATGCTGCTGTACAAAACATGCCCGAGTTTGCGCAAACGTTTAATTGTCCAGCTGGCTCACCTATGAACCCAACACAAAAGTGCAAGTTATGGTAAATCCCTGGTGCAGTCATCTAGTTTAGCGTAGTCCTTTTTAGTCAAAATAAACACTCTTCTTCCCTCTACTAAGGCTAGCTCTGCAACCCCACAATGACTGGACAGTATTAAGAGTTTTGTGGTGAAAGGAAAAGTTGGCGGGGTTTGACAATACTATAAGTCTCCACTTTTTTCACAAATCTTTATACTTTGTTTCTTCTTTCTCTCCCCATCACTTTTTTCTTACTATTGGATTTTCCATGGCATCTCCCTCCGACACGAACTACAGATAGATTTGGGCTCTGCGTAGAGCAAAGACTCGATTTATTCAAACTCCGCCAGTTGGAAAAAGGACAGACCACCCCCTTGGAAAAAGTCCCATTTTTCTTGGACTCAAATTTTCTTGTGAACAGGATAGACAACCCACCATCAAATTTAACATGAATCCAGATGTGCTTTTTATCTATCGACTGATATCAGAAAAGTCGGGTTTTCTTGGGTAAATTGTCTTTTTTTATACCACTCCAATCAGTCGCTTTCTGGGGGCTTCTTTTGGCGTTCAGAACAGCATACAACGTAAAAGTGCTTGTTTCTAAAAATCAGTCAATATATGTGCACTGTATCTTGGTGCTTGTAAAACTTGACGGTGGGTTGTCCATGTTGGTTCTGAGAAGTAAGCAACTCTTTACAAAAAAAGGGGGTCGAAAGTTTACATCTTCAAAAAAGTTCCAATTTTCAAAACATTTCAAATCCCGGCATTTGGAAAAAGGGGCAGACCCTGGAAAAGGGGAATGCTACAGACAGAACCACCTGGACAGAACCAATCTGTGTATGCTGAATTTTGCGGACAATAAGGACTGATATAGCAGGGGGCTCTCTGAGTCCCTGATTAGAGTCCCGGGCATAGCTGGGACTCAATTCGAGATGAAGATTAAAGCGCACCGCCAGGCACAGGATTGGCCTTACTCTTCTCATCGGGAATCGATCGGCAAGGCCCTCTCGTCTCCTGGTATCAGGCCTAACAAAAGGACACATATCAATTGCGGCTCATCAGCTCGTATGGCGGGTAACGTGTGTGCGAACGTGGATCAAATACGACGCCAAGGCCGATGGAACAACACAACGATAAACGGCGCATATCTCACCAACCTTCCAAGAGAATTGGTGCGGTCAATGGCAGGCTTCCCCACATAGGGTCGATTCTTTTATCTTGCATGTGCCGCCCTTAACCCACCTACCGACCTCTGCAAGAAGTTGTTCCCGGCGATCGGCGAATGACATGACCGACTGGCGGCAAAGGAACTCAGTCCTGGCGATCCTATTCACCCTACCGTCGATGAAAATGCATTTGTACAGGTGATCATGGTGTCCAGGAAAACTTTTATACAAGAGTCGGTGCTCATAATGGAACTCCACCACTGCTATCCCATTTGGCAACATTCAATCTTCTCTGATCCAGCCTATTGGTCATTCAAAAGGTACGTCCACATCAGAGCATGAGAATGTAGTAGCATTCTCGCTCTGATATGTTAGGGATATGCTGCAAACTGAAGCTTAGGAACACGATCCTGCCCACACACTCCTCCAACAATGTGTGCCTATGCACTCTGGATTTCAAACCCCGATTGGATATAAAGTTAGTTTTTTTTGCCCGTCATATAATTTTGCTCCTTCTTCCCCTCGTCCTTACTTTTTTGCCTCCATTGTCATTCTCTTTACTCCACGACGTCAAACGAACGAACGAACGAGCGAACGAACGAACGAACGGTAACTCTCCTCTTCTCACGTCGTGCTCATCTTTTACTTACCATTACTAAATTTTTGCCTTTTGCATCGCTCCTCTTTCTTTTGACACTAGATCGGCTACGACGATGACGACGGCAATAGGGACGACGACGATGCTAATGACGACTCCACCACTACTTC
>LT554468.1:377918-389293 GCA_900079185.1 Absidia glauca
ATACCAATTCTTTGCCCATACCCTTCCGCTACTATCTTTGATACTTTTACACAGCTTGGCTGTCTTTGTCCGCCTCCATTTGCTTACTTTTTACAGCAGTTTAGTCATTCCCATCACAATAGCTTGTTGCCATAGACATTACCTCAACTACGACTCCAAACATAGCCTATACCATAACCCTTTAATCCTATCCCATCAATAAAGCCTACTTGAATCAACCTACGAGAGACGTTTCTCAAATCCACAACCTTGACAATACCATATACATTATAATGACCAAACTACAGATGAGTAGCTCATCATTGACAACTCCTCAAGCACCAATGGTTTACTAGTTGTATTGAATCTAATGGCATGTACATGATCGTAAGGTCTTTCTTCGCATACATACAGAGATTTATTGGTACAATAGGATTAATGGGCTACGGTACAGACTATGTTTAAGGCAGGAGTTAAGCTAACGTGTAAATGGCGACGGGTTGTAACGGGAATGACTAAGCTACTGTAAAAATCAAGCAAATGGAGGCGGACAAAGACGGCCATGCTGTGTAAAAGTATCAAAGATAGTAGCGGAAGGGTATGGGCAAAGAATTGGTATACTTTTATTGATAAGTTGGACTACGAGATTCTACAATGGAATGGGAGTGCACCTAAAAAAAAAATTGCGAGGGTTTCCCCATGTTTTTTACAGTTGAAAATTTTAAAAAGAGCCTTTTTGGGCGACATGAAGCAGTGGTGGAGTCGTCATTAGCATCGTCGTCGTCCCTATTGCCGTCGTCATCGTCGTAGCCGATCTAGTATTAAAAGAAAGAGGAACGATGCAAAAGGGCAAAAGGTTAGTAATGGTAAGCAAAAGATGAACACGACCTGAGAAGGGAAGAGTTACCGTTCGCTCGTTCGTTCATTCGTTCGTTCGTTCGTTTGTCGTCGTGGAAAAAAGAGAACGACAATGTGGAGGCAAAAAAGTAATGACGAGGGGAAGAAGAAGCAAAAATAAAGGACGGGCATAAAAAACAATCTTGTAGTCAAATCGGGGGTTGAAATCTAGAGTGCATAGGCGCACATTGTTGGAGGAGTGTGTGGGCAGGGGCGGTTTTATCTTCATTTCAAGTTGAGTCCCATCTATGACCGGGACTGAAGTCAGGGACTCAGAGTGTCCCCCACCATGGAAGTCCTTATTGTCAGCAAAATTCAGGATACGCAAGTTGGTTCTGTCCGGGTGGTTCTGTCTGTAGCATTTCAAAGAAGTTCCCAATTTTCAAAACATTCCAAACCCCGCCATTTGGAAAAAGGACAGGCCGTCCCCTTGGAAAAGTTCCACTTTTTTTTAGATCTCAATTTTCTTGCGAACGGAATAAACAACCCACAATCAAATTTAACATGGATTTAGAGGTGCTTTTTATCTATCGACTGATACCACGAAAGTTGGGTTTCCGTGAGTCAATTGCCTTTTTTGATATCACTCCAATCAGTCGCTTTTTGGGGCTTCTTTTAGCGTTCACGGCGGTATACAACACAAAAGTATTTGTTTCTGCGCACCATTTGATAGATATGCACTTTATCTTAGTGCCTGCAAAATTTGAGGGTGGGTTGTCTATCTCGTTCCTGAGAAAAAAGCAACTCTTTACCAAAAAAAAAGGGGACAAAGGTTTACATTTTCAAAAAAAGTTCCAATATTTAAAACCATTTCAAACCCCGCCATTTGGAAAAAGGACAGACCCCTTGGAAAAAGTCCCACTTTTCTTGAACCTTAATTATCTTGCGATCGGAATAGACAACCTGCTTTCAAATTTAACATAGACTTGGATTTGCTTCTCACCTATCGATTGATATTAAAAACGCGTGGTTTTGTTGTATGAGTTGCCAATTTTGGTACCACTCCAATCAGTCGCTTTTTTAATGCTTCTTGTAACGTTTACGGACCCATTGGACATACAAATGCATGGTCCTAGGTATCATTCGATAGCCAAGCACTGCATTGTGTTGCTTGTAAAATTTGACGGTGGGTTGTCCATGTCGGTTCTGAGAAATAAGCGACTCTTTACAAAAATTGGGGGTTCAAAATGGCCTACTGTACATCCTTCGTCTACTAGTTAGAAAGTGTGTTGCATCAAGACAGAGTGGATCGTTCCCTACTTTACCGAAAATCCTTTGTAGCCCCATAGCAGGATGTATTATGGGACCTATCCAAGCTACATGAAAAAATGTCTATGTGTTTATTGATTGTGAGTGATTAAACAGAAACAAGGGTTGGTTGGGTGGGTTGATAAGAAAAGGTAGAATGTATATATATATATGGAGGCGATGATCAAAGAGAAGAATCTAACAAACTATCGGCGGGAATGGAGGGGGAATTTCTAGTCTAGATGAAGCGTTTCTCCATGAATCGTTCGAGAGGACTTGAAGGCTCAGACCAACTAATCAAATCAAAAGCACTTTTGAGTACTCATATCACTTTTATGAATCAGTCACTTACGAAGTAAACCCACGGCGTTGTACCCATCGTCCATTGAGTTTCTTGGAGGTTTTAGCATTGTTTCGGGTTCGTTGGCCACGTACTGGTAAACTCATGGCATGTCGACGTCCCACATAGTCGTTAATGTTACGATGGTGCATGACTTGTTCACGGATTTGTCGTTTCAAGTCGGTTTCAATGGTCATGCCAGCCAAGGTATTCGTCAAGTTGTTGATTTGTGTTTCGTTCAGTTCGGCAATCTTGATGTTCTTGGGAATGGCAAGTTGGTCACATAGCTTCATGGCGGTAGGTTCGCCAATGCCGTAAAAATATTGCAAAGCAGTGCTATAGAAAGGTAAACAAAGGCGTGTAGAGAGGAAAAAAAAAAAAAGTTTTGGAGTGAGTATCAAGAGTGTCCTGGTGGAAGAGATGCTTTTGTTACCTGACAATCTTGCGATCGGGTAAATTGACACCAAGTAAATGCAACATTGTGAAAGAATGTAAAAAGTGAAAGAGAAAAGGAAAATACAAAAGTGAAAGAAGAGGCCCTGGAGAGCCCAGAGAAAATAAAGATTTTGAATCCCCGACCGTCGCTAGGGAAGATGAATCTCAGCCACATAAGAAGCCCAAAAGCCACGGATCTTTTTCTTTTCGTCCCCTCTCTTTTCCCTCCTCATACCTTTTTTGCATTACCATGTCTAGACCCGAACACATTGCCCCTCCGGAAATTGTAGGTGACAACAGACAGGCACCTACCATGGATGTCACAAGCACATTGAAAAGTCTAGGAATAGTAGAAGGCTAACCGATGCGTTTTACTTTATAGTTTTACGGAGACGATGAAGCAAGAAAGTACACTGACAAGTAAGTGTGTAGGGGGAGGATCTTTGTAGCAAAGTACTGACCGTATCCTTTTTCTAGCTCACGTATTGCCTCCATTCAAGCAGAAATGGCATACCGTGCTTTGGAGTTGCTCAACTTGCCCCCTGGGCCTGCATTCCTCTTAGATATTGGCTGTGGGTCAGGACTCAGTGGTGAAATTCTCGAAGAAGAAGGTCATACTTGGGTTGGCATGGATATCTCTCCTGCCATGTTAGGTATGGTAACGAACAAGAAAGGAAAGGGACCGCTTGACTGACCACTTTTGTTTTAGAGGTCGCTTTGGAACGTGAAGTGGAAGGTGATCTTATGCTCCAAGATGCTGGACAAGGTGTGTGCTATCGACCCGGTACTTTTGATGGTGCGATCAGGTAAGAGCCACGAAGCACAAAAAGGGAAAAGACTGTGTTGAACACTGACGATCTATATTATCCTTTAGTGTGTCCGTCTTACAGTGGCTATGCAACGCAGACAAAGCCATCAACCGACCCAAAGCTCGCCTGCAACGATTCTTCTCTACACTGTATGCATCCTTAAACAAAGGCGCACGAGCCGTCTTCCAATTTTATCCCGAAAACGACGATCAAATCCAACTGATCACCGATGTGGCGACTCGCTGTGGGTTCGAAGGTGGTTTGCTGGTGGATTACCCCAACTCGAAAAAGGCTAAAAAGTACTACCTATGTCTTTTTGCTGGTCAACAAACAGGTCTCCGGAACGAAATGCCCCAGGCGCTTGGTGAAGATGGTGAAATGCATCCTGACGACCGACGATCCATCGCTTATGAAAAACGACGGGCAACCACTCGCAAACGACGCACTACCAAGAACCTGAAGGACAAGTCATGGATCCAACGCAAAAAGGAAGCTGTACGGGATAAGGGCGATAAGGTCGTGGCCAAGGATTCCAAATACACTGGTAGAAAGCGAAAGACTAGATTCTAGGTTAGGTATGTCATCATGATTAGCATCTCCCCCCCCCCCTCCTCCCCTTCTACCCCTTCATACAGTACAGTACATCGTGCATTAGTCTAGTTAGCTTATTTTCATTGTCATTTTATTGTCACATCCCACCCCTTATATCATTGTTTTTATCATTCTCTCGCTCACTCACCATCTCTCTTGGTCAATAAAGACATCTTTTATCATACTTTGACTAAAAGTCCCAACAAACACTCACTTTTGTAATCATCTGCAACATTTCATCGGCGTTTGAATCTGACGGGATGGAAATGAAGCCGTCCATATCAGGTCCCCCCTCTTCGTCACTCCTCCATACAGATGACCCTTTGTTACAATGGTTGTCATGCTTTTTCTTTGTTAGTTAGTCCCTTAGTATCACTGTGACAAAGCTTGGATGATGTTTTCAGCAGTTGCAGACGTTCTATTTTAGTATGGCGTTAAAGTTAACCAGTCCATCTGACGACCCCCCGAAGAGCGACCGAGAAAAGACATGGAAAGGCACCCAATTACTGCTCCAATTATTAGCGGTGTGTGCTTTGAGCGGATCCGAAAATCTTGAAGTTAAAAATATCTTCAAACTCCGCTCTAGCAAAATATTTGTTCCTCCCCTTTTTTTATTTTCCTCTTCTTCCCTTTCTCTTTTATCTTTTTATCTCTTGTTACGTGGTGCACTATTCTTGATTGACCAAACCATTCACTTGTTCTCATCTTTTTGTCCACTACAACAACAAGAATGTAAGTAAGCGGGGACTGTCTTCTTTTTTATAAAAAGTGTATCTCTCTGTGTTTATGGAGCTTCTCTTTGATATGACCTTGTTGTTTACTGACCCTTCTTGTATGAACAATGTAATAGTTAGTGAACATGGGAAAATCATCAAGGACTCAAGATGTAGTCGATATCACTCTTCTGGATCCTATAGATGAAGACAACATTACATCTACTTTGAAGACACGGTTCGATAATGGGTCCATCTATACCAAAGTCAACGACAGTATCATCCTCGCTGTCAATCCTTACCAAGAACGTCAACAAGAATCTCTACAGTATGTGGCGGAATACAAAGATACCTCTGATAACATTGGTGCGTTACCCCCTCATGTCTACCAATTGGGAAACCAAGCCTATTTGCATATGCGCCGCACTGGTATCGATCAATCCATCCTCATCAGGTAACGTTTCTTAGTATCCAAGTGATAGTTCCTTTGACTAACTGATAAACAAACCTTCTTTTTCCTAAAAAAATCTTGACAGCGGCGAAACTGGATCTGGGAAAACATTTGTGTGCCGACAGATTCTACAGCATCTAGTCTCCCTAAGCAGCCACAGGAAGGAAACCAAGTTACACACGCAAATCTTAAATGCCCAGGTGGTCTTGGAGGCTTTTGGTCATACGAAGACGGCTTACAGCAACAATGCATCGCGCTATGGCAAGTTTATCGAGGTCCAATTCAACGAACGCGGGCGAATGATTGGGGCCAAGACGCTCAACTACCTCTTGGAAAAGCTCCGGGTGACCCGCTCCATGTCTGGTGAACAAAACTTCCATGTCTTTTACTATCTCTTGGCCGGCGCCTCCCCTGAAGATCGTCAAGTCTTACGTCTGGAAGAAAGCAACAGTCTCTACAAATACCTCAGTCATACAAGAACGCCTCCTGCCGAAGCCGCGGAAAAGTACGAAGCGCTGAAATTGGCCATGCGATCTCTTGGCTTGGGAAAACGCTATCATGCTCGAATCATGCAACTTTTGGCGGCCTTGTTACACCTTGGCAACCTACAATTTGTCGACGATACTTCGGCTCAGGAAGCTGCCTATGTCAAGAATACGGAAATCCTCGATCTGGCCGCAGACTTTTTGGGTGTGGACCCTCGGGCGCTTGAAAACGTGCTGACTTACAAGACCCAGATGATCAAAAAGGACGTGACAACATTGATTCTCAACGCTGAACAAGCCGGTGAACAACGGGATACCTTGGTGACGTCGCTCTACTCGCTCCTGTTCTCTTGGCTAGTCGAACACATCAACATCAAACTCTGTAGCGACACAGTCCACAATGTGATTGGTATTCTTGATCTTCCTGGTCCGCAAACCCATTATACCCAATCCAACTTTGACAACTTTTGTATCAACTTTGCCAACGAACGCATGCACTATTACACCTTGAAACAGCTCTTCGAAGTGGATGTGAACGACTATCGCATGGATGGCTTGGAGATCCCTGATGTGCCTTACTTTAGCAACGCGGGGTGCATGGCTCTCTTGTCCCGTCCCAAACATGGCCTGATCGACATCACCAACAACCACAGCAAATCTTCCAGTCGTGCCTACGATGCCAACATGACGGACTCCTTCATCAAATACAACGGCACCCATGACTCCTTCTCGTCGCGCACCGCCGATTCCGACACTCGGCTCTTCTCTGTACGCCATTTCGACGGCCAGGTGACGTACAACCCCAAAGGATTCGTCGAACGCAACAAGGATGCCATCAGCCCCGACTTTGTCACCCTCATCCGTGGCGGCGCCGATCTTCCTGCCTCCTACAACACCTTTATCGTCGATCTCTTCGCCTCGAAAAACGTCAGCGTCGAAGCCCATCCCAAGGAATCCGACGCCATCATGAATGCCCAACAATCTAATAAACCAGCTCGACTGCCTTCCATGCGACGCTCCAAATCAACTCGGAAAAGCAAGAATATGTCTGCGGCCGCCCTGGACGACGACGACGACGAAAACAAGGACACAGTGGACGAAAAGACAGCAGCCTCCAAAAAACTATCTACCGCCCTCGTACAACTCACTTCCTCATTGGACGATCTCTCAAACATGCTGGATGAAACCATGCCGTGGTTTGTCTTTTGTCTCCGGACCAACGATGCCTCTACACCAAACCACTTTGATATGCAGCGGGTTAGGTCTCAAGTCCGCTCGTATGGAATTGCTCAAATCGTCGCTCGAATGCGTGTCGCCTTTACAAACTCGTTTTACCATGATGAATTCTGTGACCGATACCATCATGCCTTACAAGCCGTCGGTGTCGAAAGTGACCGGTTGCCTCGTGCCCAATGTGAAGCGGCTGCTGCTATCTTTGGCTGGCTCAGCTCCCAAGTCTCGATTGGCAATGCAAAGGTAAGCGCATCAAATTCAGGGGTACCAGGGGCAACTCACAAACTTTTTTCTCTCTCTTTTATAGATCTTCCTTAGTGAAGCTGCTTGGCGTCATTTGGAAGATGGCCTTCGATCTGTGGAAAAGGAGGAACAACGGAAACAAAAGGACGAGAAACGACTACAGGACAACGCAGGTGCTTTGATGGCAGGCGGTGCAATGGCGGCGATCGGACTCAGTCGGCAACCCAGTGCAGATGCATTATCAACAGGCTCTTTTGAATCAGGCTCAGGATTGCTAGGTGGTGGTGGTGCGCAAGCGGATTACTCAGATCGACATGCTCTAGCTGCCAATGCTGCTGCTGCTGGCTTACCTGCCCCTCGCATGGGTGGTGGTGGTGGTGGTGGGATGGAATCTGTCTACTCTGATGATCAACGGTCCTTCCTTTCAGATGATGAATACAACAATCGCGGTGGTGGTGCTGGCGGCCAACGATCACAATACCCTTACTATGACAATGGATCACAATTCGGCGGCGGCTCGGAAGGATTCACGGCTAGCGAAGCTGGCAACCTGGAAATGAAACAAATGCTTCCTCCTGGAGGTGCAGCGACCGAGGTGGAGGAGCCCGAGCCAGAAAAACTGTCCGGTGTGCGGCGTCACTGGGTCAACTTTGTATGGTTTATGACATGGTGGATCCCTTCCAAGTTTTTGCTCTGGTGTGGGCGCATGAAACGGTCGGATGTGCGTTTGGCGTGGCGTGAAAAGGTGACTCTTGTGATGCTGATTGTGTTGCTCTCCGGCGCGATGATCTGGTTCCTGGTCTTCTTTGGCTCTATTGTGTGTCCTCATCAAGATGTCTTCTCCATGAACGAACTGCAAGAACACAGCGACAAGAACAATGCCTATGTGACGATTCGAGGTGAAGTGTTTGATCTCACCAGCTTTGCCCCTCATCACTGGGCCTCAGATGTGATTCCTGCTGCCTCTATCTTGTCGTATGGCGGGACCGATGCCACCAGTCTGTTCCCCGTCCAGGTGTCTGCTCTGTGCGAAGGTGTCAACGGCCAGGTCTCTGATTACGTCAACTTTGATTACAACGCCAACCTTACCGACAACAATGCAAAGTACCACGACTTTAGAATCTCCAACGCTGACTATCGCCCTCAATGGTATTACGATCAAATGATGTATCTGCGGAAGAACTACAAGCTGGGCACCATGGGCTATACTCCCGACGACGTCAACAAGCAAGCGACAAAGCCGGTGACCGTCAATGGCATCACCACACCTCGGTCCTGGGCGATTCTCAACGGCAGCGTGTACGATGTCACTCCTTATGTGCTCGGTGGACGAACGACAGTGGCTCCTCATGGCGGCACGGCGCCTGGCAATGTCGATACCAACTTTATGTCCGACCAAGTCATCAACCTCTTCCGTCAAAATGCTGGCCAAGATATCTCGAACCAATGGAAAGAACTGAACCTCGACGATGCCACCAAGATGCGCCAACTCGTGTGCTTGCGCAACCTCTTTTACAGCGGCACCATGGATGAACGCAACTCGCCCAAATGTATCTTTGCCGAATACCTGCTCCTGATCGTCACCATCTTTTTGTGCTCTGTCATTGTCTTCAAGTTTTTGGCTGCTCTTCAATTTGGTACGACCCGCGACCCCGAGAACCACGACAAGTTTGTGATCTGTCAAGTGCCCTGTTACACCGAAGACGAAGAATCGCTGCGCAAGACCATCGACTCCATCTCTGTGCTCAAGTACGACGACAAGCGCAAGCTCCTGTTTATCATTTGCGACGGTATGATTGTGGGTGGTGGAAACGACAAGCCGACGCCTCGTATTGTGCTGGATATTCTCGGTGTGGACTCGGACGTGGACCCTGAACCTCTCTCCTTCTTCTCGGTGGGCGAAGGGCAAAAGCAGCACAACATGGCCAAGATCTACTCTGGTTTGTACGAATGCCACGGCCACGTCGTACCCTACATTGTGTGTGTCAAGGTGGGCAAGCCTAGCGAACGTCAAAAGCCTGGTAACCGTGGTAAGCGTGACTCCCAACTGGTCCTGATGCGCTTCTTGAACAAGGTGCACTTTGACTCGCCTATGACGCCCATGGAACTGGAAATGTATCACCAAATCAAAAACGTCATTGGCGTCAACCCGTCCTTTTACGAATTCGTGCTGATGGTGGATGCCGATACCGAGGTGATGCCCGATGGTCTGAACCGCCTGGTGTCTGTCTTGGTCCACGATAGCAAGATCATTGGTCTCTGTGGCGAAACCTTGCTGTCCAACGAAAAAGAATCGTGGGTGACGATGATCCAGGTGTACGAATACTTCATCTCCCATTACCTGATCAAGGCGTTTGAATCTCTGTTTGGCACTGTCACCTGTCTCCCTGGCTGCTTCACCATCTACCGTGTGCGCACCCCGCAAAAGAACCAGCCGCTCCTTGTCTCCAACCAAGTCATCGAAGATTACCAGATCAACAAGGTCGAGACGCTCCATCAAAAGAACTTGCTCTTCCTCGGTGAAGATCGGTACCTGACCACCCTGATTCTCAAGCACTTCCCCAAATTCAAGACCAAGTTTACCCCTGACGCCAAATGCCGCACCAATGCCCCGGACCAGTGGTCAGTGCTTGTCTCTCAACGTCGGCGCTGGATCAACTCCACCATCCACAACCTCGGCGAACTGGTCTTCTTACCTCAACTGTGTGGCTTTTGCTGTTTCTCGATGCGATTCGTGGTGATGCTTGATTTGATCAGTACCCTGGTGCAGCCTGCCATTGTCGGTTACTTGGCGTACCTGATCTACTCGTTGGCGACGTGGGAGGGCCCTATCCCCTTCATCTCGATCCTTACCATTGTCGGTGTGTACGGTCTCCAGGCGCTTATCTTTATCCTCCATCGCAAATGGGAATACATCGTGTGGATGCTGGTGTCGATCCTCGCCATCCCGGTCTTTTCTCTGTGGATCCCCATGTACTCCTACTGGCACTTTGACGACTTCTCGTGGGGGAATACCCGTGTGGTGTTGGGCGACAAGGGCAAGAAGTTGGTGGTGGTCGACGAAGGCAAGTTTGATCCGAAATCCATCCCTACCATGACATGGGCCGAATACGAAGAAGGCCTCTATTTGGACGACTGGCAGAACGGCAACGACGATAACATGTCCGTGGGATCTAAAGGCACAACTCGCACCGGGTTTACACAAGGCAGCTATTACAGTTATGGCGCAAACAGTCAACAACAACGTGGCACCATGATGGCCCCAGGACAGTATGCGACCTCCAATCAACCTTACATGGGCGGCGGCACTCCATCGGTCTACAACATGTCAAGCACACAGTCTCATTATGGCGGTGGTGGCACTCCTTCCTTCTATGGTGGCGCTCCAGGCGGTGGCGGTGGTGCTCCCTCGTTTATGATGCCGGGTAGTCATATGTCGTACATGAGCGGCATGAACATGCCTGGTATGACTCCAATGGGTACTGCTCCTCCTTACCGTCCCCAATCTCCCTTCCATACTCCTCCTCCTCCTCCACAATAGATCTGTTATTATACTTGTCATGCTTTTTTTTTTCCAAAAGGGACCTCTACCGTCTCTTTTTTTATTTATCATTCGTATTTATTCATTCATATGGTTGTTTTAGTAGCTCTTTACCCCTCTTTCTTCCCTTTACATAAACTTTTTTTTCTTTTACCATGAACAATGACTTTATGATGCCAAAATGGATTCAGGTACCAGCAGGATTTCAAACTCCGGCGGTGATCCCTCATCTCTTTTTTCCATTCTTCTTCCCTCTCTTTTTTTTTTACTTACCAACATCATCAATTTTGCCTTGTCTTCGATACACCTCTGACTGAACGACCAATGGACCCAGGGTAACTCTCTCCTTCTTACCATCTTGTCTTGCCATGACTAACATTTGCCTTTGCAGTCTGCCTTCCTCTGGACCA
>LT554468.1:395692-432679 GCA_900079185.1 Absidia glauca
TCGTACCGTAGCCCATTAATCCCATTGTACCAATAAAACTCTGTATGTATGCGAAGATAGACCTTGCGATCATGTACATGTCATTAGATTCATCACAACTAGTAAACCATTGGTGTTTGAGGAGTTGTCAGTGATGAGCTACTCATCGTTTAGTTTGGCCTTTATAATGTACATGGTATTGCCATGGTTATGTATTTGAGAAACGTCTTTCGTAGGATAATTCAAGTAGGCTTTATTGATGGGATAGGATTAAAGGGTTATGGTACAGGCTATGTTTGGAGTCGGTAGTTAAGCTAATGTCTATGGCAACAAGCTATTGTAATGGGAATGACTAAACTGCTGTGAAAAGTAAGCAAATGAAGGTGTACAAAGACGGCCAAGCTGTGTAAAAGTATCAGTGGTAGTAG
The DNA here is from genome assembly GCA_900079185.1 of Absidia glauca. Classification (NCBI taxonomy): domain Eukaryota; kingdom Fungi; phylum Mucoromycota; class Mucoromycetes; order Mucorales; family Cunninghamellaceae; genus Absidia; species Absidia glauca. The sequence continues at coordinate 396,100 of LT554468.1, forward strand.
CGGAAGGGTATGGGCAAAGAATTGGTATACTTTCATTAGTAACTTGGACTACGAGTTTCTACAATGGAATGGGAGTGCACCTAAAAAAAAATTGCGAGGCTTTCCCCATGTTTTTTACATTTGAAAATTTTAAAAAGAGCCTTTTTGAGCGACATGAAGTAGTGGTGGAGTCGTCATTAGCATCGTCGTTGTCCCTATTGCCGTCGTCATCGTCGCAGCCGATCTAGTGGCAAAAGAAAGAGGAACGATGCAAAAGGCAAAAAGTTAATAATGGTAAGCAAATGATGAGCATGACGTGAGAAGAGGAGAGTTACTGTTCGTTCGTTCGTTTGCTCGTTCGTTCGTTCGTTCGTTTGACGTCGTGGAGTAAAGAGAATGACAATGCGGTAAAAAAGGAATGACGAGGGGAATAAGGAACAAAATAATAGGAAGGGCCAAAAAAATAATCTTATAGCCAATCGGGGTTTGAAATCTAGAGTGCATAGGCACACATTGTTGGAGGAGTGTGTGGGCAGGATCGTGTTCCTGAGCTTCAATTTGCAGCATATCCCTAGCATATCAGAGCGAGCATGCTACTACATTCTCATGCTATGATGTGAACTTGACTTTTGAATGACAAATAGGCTGGATCAGAGAAGATTGAATGTTGCCAAATGGGATAGCAGGGGTGGAGTTCCATCATGAGCACCGGGTCTTGTATAAAAGTCTTCCTGAACATCATGATCACCTGTACAAATGCATTTTCAGCGACGGTAGGTTGAATAGGATCGCCAGGACTGAGTTCTTTCACCGCCAGTCGGTCATGTCATTCGTCGACCGCCGGGAACAACTTCTTCCGGAGGCTGGTAGGTGGGTTAAGGGCGGCACGTGCAAGATAAAAGGATCAGCCATTGGTGTGGAAGCCTGCCATTGATCGCTATTCCATCGGCCTTGGCGTCGTATTTAATCCACGTTCGCAGACACGTTACCCGCCATACGAGCTGATGAGCCACAATTGATATGTGTCTTTTTGTTGGATCTGATACCAGGAGAAGAGAGGGCCTTGCCGATCGATTCCCGATGAGAAGAGTAAGACCAGTCCTGTGCCTGGCGGGGCGGTTTTTATCTTCATTTCGAGAGTCCCCTCCCCCATATAAGTCGTCATTGTTCGCAAAATTTAGCATACACAGATTGGTTCTGTTCCGGTGGTTCTATCTGTATCATTCTCCCTTTTTCATGGCGGATGGCCCTTCTGTTTCCAACTGGCGGAGTTTGAATAATCTCAACCAACACAGATATTTTGTCTTAAACCTATTCACATCCTCCTTCTTCCATTCTTCTTCACTTTTACCATCCATCTCCTTTTTTTTTACCACCTCATCGATATTACACCACCAATGACATGAGTCCTTTACGATTAAACGCCAACTAGCGCCGAACAGAAGGTAACTCTAGGCTCTTCAAGATCAACGTGTCCCACTCATGGCCGACATTTGTCATTTGCATCATTGCTCCTTTTTTTCTTCGTATATTGAATGGGATGGCAACGGATATAGGCTCTCTGACAAGTACTATTGCTTGATTCACTTCCTCTGGACACTACCACTGACTCTTTTGGCGTTGCCGACCAGCTCTCCTCTTCTTCATTCCGTAGCTCATTACACTAGATTAGTCAGGCAGGTCCCGTACACTGCCAATCACTTGTACATGTAGCTTAACCATAGTCTCATTCAGTCAATAAAATCTACTTTAAATTATCTCCATGACTTAACTCGTTTGAATATGCTTCAACTTGGGACATGCACGAGAGCCTGAAAAGGGCGGGGGTGAAATAAAGGGGGTGGCAGGCGGACCTTTAATATCATACACATTTGACTTTTTTAGAAACTTTACGATTTCCAACGTCATGCAATAGATACGAAGCACGTCCATAATCTTGTCAAATTTGAACGCAGGTTGTCCATTCAGTTTGGGAGAAAAAAGAGAAACAAACCTTTTTTTCAAAGGCATGGCTCAACCCTTATTTTTGTAAAGACTGCTTAATTTCTCAGAACTGAGACGGACAACTTGCGTTCAAATTTGACAAGGATATGGACGTGCTTTGTATCTATTGCATGATACCAAGAAACATGCATTCGGATGTCGAATGGGTCCATGAACGCTACAATAAGTCTCGAAAAAGCGACCGATTGGAGTGATACGTACGAAAAAAGTGAACTCATCCAAGGAGATCAGGCGTTCTTGGTATCATGCAATAGTTACGAAGTACGTCCATATCCTTGTCAAATTTGAACGCAGGTTGTCCATTCAGTTTGGGAGAAAAAAGAGAAACAAAACTTTTTGAAAGGGATGGCTCAACAATTTTTTTTGTGAAGAATGACTTATATCTCAGAACTGAGATGGACAACCTGCCTTCAAATTTGACAAGGACACGGACGTGCTTTGTATCTATTGCATGATACCAAGAAACATGCATTTGGATGTCGAATGGGTCCATGAACGCTACAATAAGTCTTGAAAAAGCGACCGATTGGAGTGATACGTACGAAAAAAGTGAACTCATCCAAGGAAACCAGACGCTCTTGGTATGTTGGTCATCCACCTAGCTCACAGGGAAAGTCAAGTCAAACAAAAAGTGGCACCTTTCATAGAGGATGGTCCGTCCATTTTCTCCATATCGGAATTTGAATCATTCCTAATTCCCGACTTGAAAAAGTAGCCGGACTACATTGGTGGCAATGATACCATTGTATGTCCTCTTGGCTTTACCTCGAATAAAAAGATCAAAGGGGTTCATAGACCACTGGCATAGATAATGACACCCATCCCCTCTTCTCGTGGCATGACTTTTTACTCAGAGTATAATAAGGTTTAAACACCCACCCGCACCTACTTTTAGATGTACTCCACAGGTTTTTTTTTTGGCGGGCCAACTCCGCTATCCAAAGAAAACCATTGAACGAATCAGGTGGTTATGGGATCGGCACCTGGCGTGCGAACGAACGGTTACACACACTCAGCGTTATCATCCACACCATCTTCGTAAGTAGAGAGTGACAAGAAAAGAAGATGACAGCGGAGTTGCATAATCCCCCCTTTTTTGATGTCTTCTTTCTTCTTCTTCTAGATGATATGAAATAACCACCAAAAGTGGAGGAAGGGGGGGGGACGTGTGGAACACCCTTGTTTGTTGTGGAATGGTAGAATAGCTTAATTGTGATAGAATTGCTCTAGCTTTAAAAAGTAGACTATAGAACCCCTCTTTTTGTTTAACCATCGGCCAAAAAGATATAAAGAGTGTGTGGCAGACTGTAACCTCGTTGTTTTACCCTTGATTAGTGCTGCTGTCGTGATGATATCCTTCTCGTGCAGTGTCACCATCCCAACTATTAGATCGCAGAATCAGAAAATGGTTTGGGGCCCTTACCAAGGTTAGGATGCAGTTGAGTCTGAATCGGACCAGTGAGTGGATCCATGTGTAACATTGATTTTGAAATCGATCATGGCAACTCTGTTTATGCTGAACCACGGAAGGAAAGACCCTGCTATGCTGACTCTATAGAACCAATGTATAACCTCCATACACTCCGTCTTTGACAGCTGCCATTGAATAGTGCTATTTTTGTCTCCCATTCTTCATATATGCAGTGTCTAGAGGAGTTTAGTTTGAGTTTCTCGTTTTCCCTCGGTTTGTCGGGGTTTGAATCTAGTGTCCTTAAGAATACAAATTCCGCTCTGAATTCAATTTTGCCTTTCTCTTTCGCTTTCTATTCTTCTCCCCTTATAAAAAGTAGATTCCGCCATACCCCCTTCCTTCCTTTCCATTGTATAGTATTACCTCCTCCATTCATCCTTCCACTCGTTACTACACCTACACACATACACATGTCTTCTGAAAAAAAGGAATTCACCATTGATCATGGGGACGGCAAGGTAGAATACATTGTTGAAGAAACCTCCACCACCACCACCAAATTGGAAGAAGAACGACGAAGCTTTGAATACCATGAGTCTGAAGAAAAGGTCGTCTATGAAGATGGTGCTGCCGAAGAAAAGGCCACGCCTGGCGCTTTTGAAACGGTGATCGACAGCAAGGAAATCCGTGAAGTCTACAACACTACCGGTGAACTCGACTATGTGCAATCTCCTGAAGAAAAGGCTTTGGTCCGTCGTTTGGATTTCGTCTATGTCATGCCTTGTATTGCCGTCATGAACTTTTTGCAGGTAAAGAAGCCTATGAAACCCCGTAAATGCTAGAATGCGACCATTGATCTCTTTACTATTCTTTAGTTTTTTGACAAGTCTGCTTTGAGTTACTCGGCGGTGTTGAACATTATGGAAGATACCCACATTACCAGCGTAAGAAAAGCATGATCTCTCTCATCTCCGGAAAGGCGGAATACATACCCATTGATAAAATTACCTTTCATAGAACCAATTCTCTTGGTTGGGCTCCATCTTTTACCTGGGCTACCTTGTTTGTCAAGTCCCCAACTCTCTTTTGATCCAACGATTCCCCATCGGTCGTTACGTCGGTGTGATCATCGTCCTTTGGGGTGCTGTCCTTGCCATCACTGCTACCGGCACCAACTTTTCCCAATTGGCGGCTCTTCGTTTCCTCTTAGGGTAATACAGTCGTTGGACAAGAAAAGTGTCAGAACTGACTCTTTCTCTCTCTGATTAGGTTCTTTGAAGCTGGGATCTATCCTTGTTGTTTGATGATTATCTCTACCATGTATCGTCGTCGTGAACAAGCTGGTCGTATTGGTATGGTCTATATCTGTAACGGTGCTGCCATGGCTGTAGGTGGTCTGATTGGTTATGCTATTGGTCATATGCAAGGAGCCAACGGATTGAGTGGCTGGCAATGGTAAGTATCCCACCCTTGATGTAATGGATCAGTCATTCTAATTCCTTTTGGGGACTTTATAGGGTAATGATTATCCTCGGTAGTGTCACCGTCCTCTTTGGTGTGTTCTGCTTCTTTTTGCTTGTGGCCGAACCCACGGCGCCCTCTATTTGTCGGGATGCTCAAACCTCTGCCATCGTTGCCGAACGTACTCGTGACAATGCGGTCGCTCGTACTCGTGTGATCAAGGTGTCTCATATGTGGGAATCTGTCAAAGAACTTCGCTTCTGGTGCTTCATCTTGGCTTCCTGCACCATGAATATGCAAAATGGCGCTCTTGGTACTTTCAGTACATTGATTACTTCTTCTTTTGGCTTCGAGGTAAGTAGTGGCAGGAAAAGGGGGTACAGCACGATGGGTACACAACCATATTAATCACCTGTTTTCTCTCGATCAATCTCTCTTTGGCTGTCAAATTAACGTTATTAGCGATTGAACTCTATCCTTCTCACAATTCCTTCTGGGGTTGCTGATATTATCTATATCGTTATAGCCATCTATGTCAACCGCCGTTGGGGCTGGACTCTTCCCATGGCTTCCCTTTTGCTTGTATGGTCTACCATTGGTCTGATTCTCTTGATCACCATTCCTTATGCTCCTGCCAAATTGCTCGGTCTGTACATGTGCTGGGGTTTTGCTGCGTAAGTGTCACAGAATGCCTTTGTGCTCAAATGAAATAGTCATACCTGCCTTGTCTCTAACCTTTGTCTCTATTTAGTGCCTATGTCTTACTCTTGACGTCGTTGGCAAATAACGTTACTGGTTATACAAAGAAAATTTTCTACTCCTCTTGTACCATTGTCTTGTACACTTTGGGTAACTTTGCCGGCCCTCTGATGACAATGAATCAACCTGCTCCGTACATCGGTGGTATGATTGGCTTCTGTGTAGCCAACGTCGTTGCCATTGTCATGATGATGATTGCTCACTTCTCCATGCTTAAAGAAAACCGCCGCCGCTTGGAAAGCTCCACCGAACGCAAATTCGATGTCCTGGACGACTTGACGGATGTTGAAAACACCAACATTATCTATAGACTTTAGTGTAGTTTGACTTTTTCAGTACCACACTCTCTTTGTTACTTTATACAACTCTCATTTTATCTTATTGTATCATCATGCATGATTTTATCTAACCTTACTTAATTCCCACCCCTTCTTTCTTAACCCTCTCTAACAAAATAAACGAACACTTGGGTTTGCCATTCATAGCTTAGATCCGAACTAATTGCCCAATCCACCTAAAACCGGATGCATCCACGAAACTCATGCCGCCCGCGGAGTTGAAAACTTATCCTCACGAAGAGCGGAGCCTAAAAATCAGGAGCGAAAAAAGTTATCCCCAATGGAGTTTCATTTCTTCATTTCTTTCTCTCTTTTCCCAAACCCACTCTTTTTTTTTCGTCTTTCCCTTTGACCTACCACACATTCGTCTTCTCCTTCTCCTCCTTCATCCTTTACCACCCCTCCACTAACTCACTAGTTCCTCTCGTATGAGGAATGGCCTTTAACTTTAGAAACTCATCACAAATACCAATGTACTCTTTTGAAAAGAATGGACGACCTCAGTCACTAGCAAGCCTTGACGTATACAACTATGAAAACTCATCCCACCTACACCTCGATGACGATATCTTCCAATACGAGAAATCCGAACAAGAAAAGGCCCTGGTGCGTCGAATCGATCTACTCATCCTGCCACTCATTTGTATGGTGGATTTCCTTCAGGTACTGACTGACTGACTGACGGGCGGTGCGGAGTTCACAATCCCTTCAATCTTAACTAACGCTTTTTGTGCTTTCCAGTTTCTCGACAAGTCAACCATCAATTATGCGGCCGCCTTTGACTTTAAAGAGGACCTTGGATTGGTGGGAAGCCAATATAGTATGATTGGGTCCATCTTCTATGCGGGCTACTTTGTCTTCCAAATCCCCAACAACTACTTGCTACAACGGGTGCCTTTGGCCAAATATATTGGGACGATTGTCTTTTTATGGGGTGGGGTTTTGACTGCCATGGCCTTTGGCAAGAACTTTAGTCAGATGATGGCAATGCGGTTCTTGCTGGGGATGTTTGAAGCTGGTATCTATCCTTCTTTGACTTTGCTAGTATCTACTTTTTATCGCCGAACTGAACAAGCCTCTCGATTGTAAGTGTATATCATATGTAGATGTATGGTATAATATCAGGTGGTAAAGATGGAGACACTGACTACTTAATCTTATAGGGGTGCGTTTTGGTTATGTAATGGGTTTGCGCTATGTTTTGGTGGCCTGATCGCTTATGGTATTGGAAATATGGAAGGTGGTATCTTCAAGACATGGCAATGGTAAGTTGACCCAAAGGCCTGTTTCTTGGTAACATGTCAATTAGAACTGACTTTCGGAGTTTGAATTCTATTTAGGATCATGTTGATTATGGGCATAGTGACTTGTGTCATGGGAGTGATCTGCTTCATGTTTTTGATCGATAATCCTAAATCGCCCGCCCTTGGCCTGAATGCAGAACAGTCTGTCCTGGTGGAACAGCGAACGAGGGATAATGCAGTCTTCCGTACGACAATGATCAAGAAACATCAGATAATCGAAGCCCTCAAGGAACCCCGACTCTGGTGCCTGTGTTTCGCTGCCTTGTTTTTGAATGTACAGAACGGTGGGATCACTATCTACAACACTCAATTGATTGCTGCCTTTGGATTCAATGTAAGTGATTAGGTTAGGTGCATGTAGTGCTGACTAGTATTGACAATTGGTAACAATCTCTATTTATAGCAACTACAATCGGTACTTTTAAGTGCTGGATCAGGGATATCGGACATTATCTACATCTGCACCTCCGTCTACATCGTCACTAGAAAAGAAGGTCGGGTGTTGTATACTGCTATGGGCCTGATGGGCATGGATCTTATCGGACTTCTTCTCTTACTGCTAATTCCCAGCCCGAAACTCAAATTGATTGGCTTCTACCTGTGCTGGCCCTATGCTGCCACCTATGTCTTGATCTTAACATGCATCACCAACAATGTCTCAGGTTACACCAAGAAAATCTTTTACAATGGTATGGTCACCATCTTTTATACTCTTGGGAACTTTGTGGGCCCTTTCATGATGGTCGAAGAACAAAAACCTTCCTACTATGGTGGTATGATCGGTTACTTGTGCTCTTGCTTCATGTGTATTGTCTGTTTGGGCTTCGCACGCTGGACTATGGCCAGAGTCAATGTCAAACGATCGCAACATCGTCCCGACGAAAACAAGCCGGTGGAAGAAGACCAAACTGATAAAGAAGACCTTGGCTTCATCTACCTCCTCTAGATTCCTCCCTCTATCTCTATCTCTTTCTTAGTATCCCCCCTCTCTTCTATTTACATGTCTCTTCTTCATCCCCTAGTATTTATTTACCTTACCTATCTATTCTATCTTTGTGTGTATTCATAAGTTAATCATGACAATAAATCTCTCATTCTTCATCTTCTCATCTTCTCACACAGGTTTCACTGTTTGCCAAACCTTTTTTTTCGACCCCCGCTTCATTTCACTTGCAGCACTAACCTTCCCCCTGTGCCCATATCAAATTACTATTTGTAGGTAATACATGAAGAAAACCTGTTCTACGTATGGAAAAACCAATGAACCTAGAATATCATGCACCAACATTGACTTTTGAAGCCATGTGAGCTACTTTAGCCAATACCCATCAGCCGCCCGAGTTGACTCTCAAACTCCGATTGGCGTGAGCACCAAGGATCCAGACTCCACTCGTTTTGATAGTGTCCAGTGCGCAATGCAATGCAATGACCATTCTCAAGGTTTCTGATCTGGATCACCGCTTAAAAGGAGGATTGAACTGCTTAAACTCACACAAGTCATGGGGGCGAGAGACGTGAGAAAGAAATGGGGTGTGTGTCACTGTCTTTTTAAGTGATTCCCTCCAAAGTATCACTCGATCAGGTTGCTGTTACACTCAAGACAGCATCCTTGGAATTGAACGCACACTGTACTCCTCCCAAAAAGTCACCCCTGAGCGGCGTTTGAAGTCCGAGAAAAAGGGTTGCGGGAAAAGGCCTGAGTGTGTGTCGATAACCTGAAGGTACCTCGAGTGTGAATGCTAAAATTCATCCATGAGATTTGAAGTTAATGGTTGCCGTTTCATAAGAGGTTGTTGCGAGAAAGGTCAAACTATGTTGAAAAAGGAGAACTACAAACTCATAGCTCAAGACAGACAAACATACTGAATAGTCACCTTGAGGAACAAAAAGTCAGCCAAACCATTTGTACTGATGGATTAGACAAAAGGATAAACTCTCAAAGCAACTGTTAGATTCCATGGCAACTGTCAAATATCCACGTGGCGAATTCAAATCCCGCCGTGTGAATTTTCCCAAAACCGAGGTAGCAGAGGTACTGTACTGTACACAGGGCATGTTTTGCAAACTTTACTTAATCAAGGCAAAAAGAGGATAGTTGGCAGTATATAGCGATTTCGTTAGTATTTAGACAGATAACGATGGTCGGTAGAAAAAACAGTGCTTCTGACTGTTGTGTTTAAGCCTTTTTGTCATGGACATGGATTCTGAAGGGCAACTTCAAAGTCCGATGTGAAATTGGAAGGAACCCTCAAGATCCGTTGCCCAGATATCGAGACAATCAATCTACTGTTACGATACAAGAGGGGACATCTTGCTTCACATCTTGACACTAGCATACAACATGGATGATTGCCCTCCCCCCAAAAAGTCTGATACTGTGAATTACATCGTTTTTCATGGCGGATCCTGAATTTTGTGGACAGTATGGCGGGGGACTCAATTTGAAATAAAGATAAAACTACCCCACCAGGCGGAAATGGTCTTACTCTTCTGTTCAGGAATCGATCGACGAGGCATTCTATTCTGCTGGTATCAGGTCCAACAAGAAGACGCATATCAGCTGCAGCTCATCAGCTCGTATGGCGGATATCACGGGTGTGAACGAAGATCAAATACGACGCCAAGGCCGAGGGAACAACACAACGATGAAGGACATATCCCACCAGTCTTCCAAGAGAAATGATGCAATTAATGGCAGGCGTCCCAATCAATGACCGATCCTTTCACCTTGCTCTTGCTGTCCTTGACCCATATACCAGCCTTTGCAAGAAGTTCCCGGCGATCGACGAATGGCATGACTGACTGGTGGCAAAAGAACTCAGCCCTGACAACAACGATCCTATTCAACCTACCGCCGCTGCCAATGCATTTGTACAGGTGATCATGATGTTCAGGAAAACTTTTATACAAGACTCGGTGCTCATGATGGAACTCCACCCCTGCCATCCCATTTGGCAACATTCAATCTTCTCTGACTCGGCCTACTTGTCATTCAAAAGTCAAGTGCACATCATAGCATCAGAATGTAGTAGCATGCTCACTCTGAAATGTTAGGGATTTACTGCAAATGGAAGCTCAGGAACACGATCCTGCCCACACACTCCTCCAACAATGTGTGCCTATGCACTCTGAATTTCAAACCCAGATTGTGCTATAAGATTATTATTTTTGCCCGTTCTTTATTTTGCTCCTTCTTCCCCTCGTCATTACTTTTTTTCCACATTGTCATTTTTTTTACCCCACGACGACAAACGAACGAACGAACGAGCAAACGAACGAACGAATGGTAACTCTCCCCTTCTTACGTCATGTTCATCTTTTGCTTACCATTACTAACTTTTTGCCATTTGCATCGTTCCTCTTTCTTTTGACACTAGATCGGCTACGACGATGACGACGACGATAAAGTCGACGACGATGCTATTTGCGACTCCACCACTGCTTCATGTCGCCCAAAAAGGCCCTTTTAAAATTTTTAAATGTAAAAAACATGGGGAAACCCTCGCAATTTTTTTTTAGGTGCACTCCCAGTCCATTGTAGAATCTCGTAGTCAAAGTTACTAATAAAAGTGTACCAATTCTTTACTCATACCCTTCCGCTACTATTGCTGATACTTTTACACACCTTGGCTGTCTTTGGACATCTCCATTTGCTTGCTTTTTACAGCAGTTAGTCATTGCATTACAACTCGTTGCCATTTAGACATTAGCTTAACTACGTCCTCAAACATAGCCTCAAACATAGCCTAAAACATAGACCCATAGTCCTATTGCATCAATAAAGTCTACTTGAATCATTCTCTCAAAGACACTTCTCAAATCGGTAACCACAGAAGTAAAGAATAAATATTTGTGGTGAGTGGAGACTTCCAGCATTGTTCAAACCCCGCAAACATTTTCCTCCCGCAAAATTTAGGACACACTTTTTCATGCGAAGCGGAGTTCAACTGAGACGGCATATTGGTGTCGAGCTTGAAAAGAGTGATCCCTTTTGCTCAGCCCTCTCATGCCTTGAAGTCTTGCACCAACATGCGTGACTGACGAGACCTCATCTTCACACTTTAGGAAGGGTCTCATGCAAGTACTCGGATATGATTGGATAAGGAAGGATGTCTTTTGGTATGAGGTGATTTTTTTATTTTGCGTTGCCGCCTCGAAACGGAGAGAACGCAGCCCATGTGGATGAGTTTGAATGTTTCAACCACCTATCGTAAACCTTTCTATTTTGCCAACCTTTCTTCTTCTTCTTCTTCTTCTTTTGTTTTCCAGTCGTCATGGCTTTTACAGGAGCTTCGAACCGGTTGCATGGGAGAAGAAAGGGGTCATTTCAGCATATCCTCAAAGATGTTTTCCAGTACCAACCACCGACTCCTTTGGCCGCAGTGAAACGACGATGCGAATGGACTTTTGTCACCACTACTTTTATCGACCCCCTAGCAACGACCCCTTCATTGATTGTACGCCCGCCGCCGCCACCACCACCACCAACAACAAATACTTTAATCACCACTCCTATCATTGGGAAAAACTTTGTCTTGACCTCGAATCAAAAGGACCATGGTCTACACCTCCTCTGTTTCAAGTTCAGCGCTGGTCGCTTGACGTTGATCCTGCGCAAAGTCGACCCGCACCAGTTGGATTTGGAATACGGACGATGTGTGTTTGTGGACACAGCCTTTACTTGTTTTATAAATATCGACAAGATCTTCTCACCGCCCCATCAGCAGCACTTGATCTCTTACCTCGACTCTACGGACGATGATGACGGCGGCGATTGTTGCCTTGGCAACGACTTATTTTACTATGCTCTTCCTCCCTCCCTAACCCCAAGTGTGTCTTCATCTTCCTCTTTGTCGGCAGAAGGACCAATAGCATGGGAGGATGATGATCCAGAGGCATCTTTCTTCCATCTAGTGCACGAAACTTTACAGTATATCCATTCGTTTCCCACCTACTCTGACGAACTCCAATCCCTGGCGCCAAAACTCGATGATTACTTGGAGTTAACATGGTAAAGTCCATCCTCTTTATATAGTATTTGTATATCCTTCTCCCTTTCCCTTTGCTTTTGTATATTATTAGTATGGCAACGAAATAAAACCGATTCATGCGAACCTCCCTAAGCTAACGGGTGAAAGATTGGCCGGAGCGGCATTTGAAATAAAAACCCAGGCATTACATCTTCGAATTTTTTAGGTCGAAATCGTTAGCGTCTCTTCTCTTTCTACTTCACATCCCAATGATTGACTTTGAAGCGAATCCACACTGGCCTCCTCATGGCCCCCCTTCACCTCCTCATGAACAAGGCGACGAAAAAGATGAACAGCAACTACAACAACCTTCCTCGTTTCCATCCGACATCCTTGTCTCCCTCCGCCAGCATCCACTCTTCCAACGCACCAACAATGAATCCTTCCTCGCACAACTGGTCAGCAACATGCATGTCCGTCATTACAATCCACGCGATGTCATCATTACTCAAGGCGAAGCATCCAAGGCCATGTTCTTTCTCTTGCGGGGTCAAGTCGAGGTGTGTTCTGCTGATGGCGAACGGATCTATGCGACATTGAATGGAGGCGACTGCTTTGGTGAAATTGGGATCCTTTATAGTCGGCCTAGGACAGCAACGGTTGTGGCAGCCGTCAAATGTACTGTGGCAGCACTCACGGCTCACCAAGTCCATACCCTTCTTCCTCGCTTCCCTCAGGTGGACAAGATCATACGCTATGAAGCCCAAGAACGGTTGGCTCTATTGGAAAAGGCTCCCTCTACAACAGCAACAACCGTTTCTGATAAAGGCAACAACGACAACGAGGTGGAACGACCTTTACGATCTAGTGTGCAGTATAATGTGGAGGCATTCGGTAAAACAGGTATTCGTAACTACCTCACCAAGGTAAAAAAAAACCAGTTTGAAAGGAAATCCTGTTATTGACTATCTCTTTTTGTCACTAGATCCCCTTCTTTTTTGGGTGCTCCGAAGACTTTTTGCACTTGATCTGTCTCTCCGTGCAATTCAAAACCTATGAACCCAAGACAATATTGATCCAGCAAAACGAACATGGCGACAAGATGTACTTTATTGTGGAAGGTAAAACAAGAGATAGACAAGAGCGCCGTAAGGAGGAGACTAACTGATTTAATTTTGATGGATAGGCTCGGTGGATCTGACAACACAGACAGATGGATCTTATGAACGACTAGGTCCGGGTGGCCATTTTGGTGATTCTGCCGTATTGTTGGATCGTCCGTATGCCGCCACTGTCCGAACCGTCACCCAAGTCGAGGCCTATCAACTGAGCCGCACCGATCTACAACATGTATGCGATCTATTCCCGGATACATGCACACGACTCAAGCAGATGGCACAAGAAAAACTGCATAAGGTCGCCAAACAACAAGGTAAGTAGCAACAAAGGGGAGCGACATTGTTAACTGAGCAGTTTTTAATAATAGATCTATCATCGTCATTAGCACCCACTCTTGATGATATTCCACTCCAATCTGTCTGCCGAACAACATGCGATCAGGACCCCATGACCCCAGCAACTCAACTACGGACGACTGAAACGAGACGTCGAAGAGCAAGTGTGGCCGTCTGGAACGATCCCTTTTTATCAGAGATAGCACGCAAAACAACACATCAAGACGATACGAAGAAACCGCCATTGTCATTGCCACCGCTTGCAAAGCTGGACACAACCACGAAGAGCCGCCCTTCAGATCCATTCAGCTCAAATCCTCACCTTATCTTACCCCATGTATTATTGCACCTCGACTATAAAACAACTCTACAAGTAATGCGACTCAACCGAACGATCCACAATCTCATGTCCACAGGCACGATCCCTCAATGCACCGTCGATCTCAGCACATTACACAAGCGCATTACCGACGAGACATTCCGATACGTGATCCCTCGTCTTCATCAGCCCCACACCCTCTCCCTCTCGCACTGCTTCCACCTCACCGATCAAGGCATCCAAGCCCTCTGGCAGACCGACAACGAGCAGCAGCAGTCATTGACAAGCTTGGATTTGAACTCATGTTGGCTATTGACCGACCAAACGCTCCAGCGACTCGGCGAACACTGCGCCAGCCTTCGCCGCCTCGACCTGTCCAACTGCCGCAAAATCACCACCAAAGGACTCGCTCGCCTCGTAGACGCTCACCAAGACCTGACCTGGCTCTCCCTGTCATACTGCAAAAACCTCACGGACCAAACCCTCCACCATCTGACACAATGCCGCCATACCTTGACGTACTTGAACCTACAACGATGCACAAAGATCACCGACGAAGCATTTACCGCCCTCATCGGTGCCGACGACGACAAAGAAGAAGGGCTATTTACCCACTTGCGGGAGGTGGTCTTGGTGGATTGTAGCTTTTTGACGGACCGGGCCATCGATCGACTTGTGCGCGGGGCTCCCCACCTGGAAAAACTCAACGTGTCGTTTTGCTGTGCGCTCAGTGACAGTGTCATGCCCCACCTCGCTCGCCTGCTCCGACTTCGGGACCTGGACCTCAGCTTTTGCGGTGCCGCGGTGTCTGATCTGTCGCTCCAAGCCCTTGCGCCCCTCTCTTGTTTAGAACGCTTGAATCTCAGAGGGTGTATGCGGATTACGGGAAACGGCGTGCTGGATTTCATCTCGGCCCGGCCCTCCTTGATCTCCCTCAATGTGTCCCAATGTCCCAATATCTCCATGGATGTCAAGAAACGTATTTTGGATCATAGTCTGGTCCAGCATCTCTCGATCTAGTGTAGTGTTAAATAGCTTTGTACATAGTCTCTTCTTTTTTTTTTTTTGCTTTGTGTAAATCCATCAATAAAAAAAAATTCCCAACATGATCTGGCAGCGTTTAAATACAGGAAAAGTAGCATGTATTCCTTAGCAAAAAGTTGCCCGATGTTTCAAACCCCGCTTTTTGAAAAAAGGATGGATGATCCCCCATGAAAAGTGCCACTTTTTTGATGGATGAAAGAGGGAAAAAAACAACCCACTTCAAACTTTACACGAAGAACGTAGTGTTCCTTACCTACCGAATGATGCCAAGAATATTGGGTTTTGTAGGATGACTTCGATTTTGGGGGCCAATGGGAGCAATCGCTGTTTTAGGGCTATGTGTAATGTCCAGAGAAGCATACAGCACAGATATTCTCCGAGTTTGGCATCCTCCGATAGATATACATCCCATTTTGTCCCATGTGAAAGTTAAAGATAGGTTATCCATCTCGATTTTGAAAAACAAGGGCAGCTCGTCACAAAAATCTACAACTGGAATTGGTGAAGCTTTTAAAAAAGTCAAATGTGTATCAAAGGTCCCCATTTTATTTCACACCCAGCCTCTTTGTCTGCGCGCTTCAAAACATGGCGCACAGGTACATGTTCAAGTTCCCAAGATCGCTGGAACATGTTCAAAAGAGTAGAGTCATGGAGATGGTTTCAAGTAGGTTTTTATTGGCTGAATGAGACTATGGTTACGCTATAGGAGGACTTGCCTTGGAATGACTAATCTAGTGTCGTGAGCTGTGGAGAGAGATGGTCACCGGTACTAATCCTAACAGTGGTAGTGTGCGCACGACCAAGGGATAGCGGGGGGGGGTACTTCAAAAGTACAATGGCTTCATCATGGAGTGCACCTAAAAAAAAAATTCAAGGGTTTCCCCATGTTTTTCACATTTGTAAATTTTAAAAACAGCCTTAATGGGCGATCTAAAACTGTGGTCGAGTCGTCGTTAGCGTCGTCGTCGTCGTTATCGTTGTCGTCATTGTCGTAGCTGATCTGGGGGAAAAAGAAAATGGAACAATGCTGATTGTTAGTCTTGGCAAACAAAAGATGAACAAGGTGCTGTGAAGGGGAGGCTTACCATTCGTTCGTTCGTTCGTTTGTTCGTTCGTTCGTTCGTCGTCGTCGTAGTCGATGTAATGTCGATGGAAAAATAAAAGTGATGAAGAAGCAAAGAAGAAGCAAAAGAATAGGGACGGGAAAAAGTGGATTCTTATGTAGACCACTCGGAGTTTGAACCCCCGATGGTCAAATGAAACATGCAACCGTATAGAAGTGTAGGTTTTATTTTTTTTACTTTTATGCAAGCAGTAGGTAAGGAGTGTATACAAAAGAGGCTTAAAAGGAAGGAAGAGTCTAGGATGAAAAAGGACAGGGTAATACTAAAGCGGTAGAGCGGGCAGAGTAACCAGACATGACAGCTTTCAGGGGCGGCAGGCTTTCGCCCCAAACATGATGCTGAAGGGACGGTGAGTAATGATCGTGCGGTGGTGGGGTAGTTGGATGACTGTACGAGTAATCATGGTGATATGACGGGGAGGAAGAAACGGAGGAGGCGCAAGAGGTGGTTGTGGTGGATTGAAGGTGGTATTCGTCTAAAAGAGTGATGGGAAAGTCATCTACACACGTTGTCGTGGTATTGCTACAATTGCTTGGTAGTGACGGCGGCGGGCTTGTGTACTTTCTTGTGGTGTCTATTGGGTGGTATAAAGTGGAGGAGGCAGGGGCAATTCGGACAGGATGGGTGTGGCGATGGGGTGTCATCATCGGAGGTGATAAGGGTCGCACGGTTGCTTTCAAAGGTCTTGACTGTGACTCAACCAAGGCTTGTACTTCCAACTTTCGTTTCCTGGTCGCACCATTACTAAAGAAAGAGAGCGTATGTGAGATAGGGCAGAGTGATGGGCAAGGGAGGCACTTACGAGTTGAGTCGATGTTCCTTTCGAATTCGCATTTTAACACCTTGGTCAGAAAAGGCACGGGAGAGGAAGGTGGCCTCGACAGGGCCAGGATAGTGTTTGGGCATATGGGTCCTGAATGGTTCAGAGACAATGGTCTGTCTGTTTTGGACATTGCCCCTACAGGATGAAGTATGAGTACGTTTCCTCAAAGTGATGATCTTTGCTACTTACTCTACAATTTCAAACAAGCTGAATTGAAGTCGGTAATGGCCTTGCTTTTTACAATAAAGATCGCCAAAGACAAAGAAGCCACCATCTGGGAGGAAAAAGTAAAAGACAGTTAGACAATTGTCGGGAGTTGAAATATGATTCTCTTGAGCTGATTGCCTTTCTGGGCAGTACCTGAATCATCAATGTCACGAAGACGGTATAAAGAAGATACAGTGGAACCGGCCAAGTAATCTTGTGTTGACAATAGTTCATCCGAGTCGGCAGGCATGATGTTGGCAACCATAAAGTAAAAAGGGCATTGAAGGCTTTTTCTGTTCAAAAAGCGGAGCATGTTAGAGAGATGGGCGGGATATGAAACTGAGATGGAGGGTCCTATATTTTTTTTTTTTCATACTTTGTATCATCAGGTGAGCAGTGAAGCAAATGAACTTGAAGAATGGGAGGAGGTTCAATGGGCCGACGATCTAATTGAATGAAACGCTTAGTAACATCATCATCAGCATCACAGGTTGTACCACTTACCTCGTTCGTTGATAACGCTCATCTTTGCTCGTTGTGGTTCTTGTCGCATCACCAATTCATAGTCTCTAATAGATGACGATGATAACAAACAAGAGCATCAGTAAGAGGATGATAGTAGGGCCACAAGTACAAACCTTTGCTCGGGAAGATCGATCAAAGACGAAGGAATGAACCTGTATGTACATGAAGACATGGTGTGCATAAAAGTGTGTTTCATGAACTTTGGGGGAAAAAGGAAGGGAGATAATGGGAGGGGAAGACAATATGAAAAGGAAGAAGAGAAGAGAAAAAGTAAAATAAAACCACCAAAAGTAACAAAAAAGGGACGCACGGGAAAGTGCTTTCCCGTGCTTCAAACAGCGCTATTAGGTGGAGCACTAATGAGAGTGTCCAATCAGATGATCGAATAGATGCTGTTACTGACTTGATTTTAAAAATTATCCACAAAAAGGCAATGACAAAATGGATGAAGCCATATCATTGGCTGCTCGGTCCAATCCGACTGTTGGAATGAAGTTACACCTCTTTCGAAGAATTTGTAAATTCAAACTCCGATGTCCGACATATCGGTAACCGCTGAATTTTGCCCATTTTCTGTTTCGCACCTCTCTTTCGTTTTTTTTTTTTTACACTTACACACATATCTTGGCATGAGCTGGTACCAACAAGAGATTCGTCTGCGCTCCAGACCAAAAGGTAACAGAGGCTATTATGCTTAACTTTGCTCACTCATTCTTTATACTATAGGATGTCATCTCGTCCATAGCGAAATCGTCGATCAACTCGGTCAACTGAAGAACATTAAGATTGGGATGGCCAACTTTTTCTGTAAGTGATGAAGAAAACCTACACAGCAGTGATCTTACCGTTTAATCTTCTAGTGCAACACACCTCGGCTTCACTTATGATCAACGAAAACTGTGACCCAGATGTAAGGACTGATGAAGATGTCTTCATAACGAGCGCTAATGACATGGGTTTTTAGGTTCGCGATGACATGGATATGGGCTTGGATAAGATAGTACCGGAAACTTTCCCCTATACGCATACGGATGAAGGACCTGATGACATGGTAAGGAAGAAGAAAAAACTGGGGGGGGGAGGATGCATTGAAAGCGTTTCGGTGCGGTCATATTAATCCATGTGCACTATGATATAGCCGGGGCATTTGAAATCGGGCATTGTGGGTGTTTCTTTGAACATCCCCATCACCAATGGAAGACTGAACCTCGGGACTTGGCAAGGGTAAGTGGATTCCATCTACTTGGATACAAGGCTAATCAACACTTTTTTTTTGCACATGTGCTCATAGGATATACCTTTGTGAACATCGATTGCATAGTAGTGGACGTAGAATAGTTGTAACCATGCAAGGTCAGACTAAATAAAATCATCATGTTGTCATCCAATTGAAACCTACACTATACCTTGTAACTCACTTTAGAAATAGCCCCCCCTCTCTATCATGCTACTATCATAAATCCCTGTCAAACCATCCTTTTATGTCTAATAAGGTCAAATAAAGTACACTATCGTCGTTAGCGTGTCCTATTTTTATAAAGTTTCGGTAAAATCGAAGATGACGAGGGTAAACCTATATCGAGTCATCGGACGGAGTGTGAAATCCAAACCAACTATACCCAACAAGTGTGTGCGAGATGTTAAAATAGGATCGGGGTTTTGGTAAAGACGGAGACACTGCCCCGCCCAAAATGCGAGCCTAAACTCACACATTCCCAAACTTTAAACGGGGAGATTCCTGCAGCGGGGTTTGAACGTCCTGGATCCACTATGCATTTTTATTATGTACAGTTTGAATACATCAAAGGGGAATAGGGACGAAAGGAGGAGAAGGGTAATAACAAAGTATCTAAAGGGACTATCTACAGTATACAATAGGAGAGAGAGAGAGAGAGAGAGGGTAACAAGAAAAAAAAAAAAAGAGGAGAGCAAAAAAGGGACCTGATGCATCTTTACTAGACGGCAGCAACTAAACAGCGGCGGTTGATTTCAGTGTTTTCCATAGTGATGCGATCATCCTCTCGGTATACTTGTTGCTGTTCCTTCTTTTGATGGTTGGTGGTCATGCTGGTGAAGTACAATGGTCCATCATGGATCTTGCTGGTATCAATCGACAGTTTGGGCCGTTTCTTGTTGTCTGTTTTGAGCTTTTTCGGTAAAGATACAATAGGAGGAGCAGGAGCAGGAGGAGAGGCCATGAAGCCAAAGGATAAGGTCAAGACAATGTTCTTGTTAAAGGTGGTGAGAGGTTGTTGGTGTTCGTCGGGAAAGAGACCACCACGATCGTAGTCTGCTTGGGAGTAAGTATCGATGATTTCACAGGGCTCAGGACAAAAGCGGACTTGTAAACTACCACGTCGTTTGCGTTTGCGATCGACAAGTGTCATGGATGGTCTGTCGTTCATGGTATATAACACACTGTTTATGTTCAAAAAAGGAGAGAGAGAGAGAGAGAGAGGGAAGAGGAGGATAAAGAGAAAGAGAAGGATGGTAATGCGCTTTCCCTTTATACCCAATTTTAAAAATAGGGCGCCAGGGTCGGGATTTGAATATCTATTTTTAACCTCACTTGTGAGAAGACTCTAGCCAAGACCAGTCCCTATGGCATACGTTGTGTTTACCAATCGTTGAAAATGGCAATTGCAATTACTGTTATTAAAGGAGTTGATTCAATCAAGAAACATCCCATTCCTCCTCCTTTTTTTTTCTTTCCAAATCTACCAAATGTTCTCTATCATCCTACAAACCCCGGTTTGATCATATAATTACAAGAGTGCATGATGATTGGCTGTTGAAGGGTTGACATCTTGGAAAGAGGATCGCTGTAAATTGAGTGTTCATGGTGGGACAAACTAGTCCTAGCCACATACACATTTGGGAATGCCCCCTTTCCACCCGCTTTGACCTCTCTCTCTCCAAGATCACAACATCCTAATACAGGCAAGAGGTCTGGTCAAAACAAACCATTGATTGTCCTTTTATTGATGGATCTATATAAATACATTCAAGTTTCTAGACTTTAGCAGTAAGAGGATGAAGAAGAGGACTAAACTATATGGAGTAAAAAAGATCTATACTGTTGCAGGGGGATGTTGACCAAAGTAGTCCTGCATAGCCTTGCTTTGATGTTCGAAGAATTCCTTGACACCAGACAGACTGATTTCATTAGTGGGGCCAGTTACAAAGGTGTCCCATGGCAGAGGCTTTCGGTTGGCCATATCCTTGATTGTGTCGAGATCCAAAGGTGGAGGCAGCCAATCTGGGTGCGCCAAGATATAGGCCAAGGTGTCTGCCACCCCATTGTTCGTATCCTTGTTCATCTTGGGCAGAGCCAAGTCCCAATCCACATCTTGACGAAGCATCTTGACGAGGTCGTCGATCCTTGCGTTGGTGGCAGCAGGGCTGATCAGTTGTTGCGATGCTTTGGAGAGGAGCTGTTCGAATTGCGATTTGAATGCAGGGACCTGGAGGAATTTCGTTACCAGGGGGCGGAGGGTGAGGCCGGGGAATTGAGTGTAATTGCCTGACCACATGTCGGAGAGCTTGACCAGGGTGTTACCAACTGTCGTATCAAAATCGGCGGCTAGGTACGTGAAGCGTTTCTCGGCCAAGTTGTCGTATAGGAAAAAGTTGTTGGCGTTGGCGAGGTATCCATCCGAAAACCCAGCGATGATTTCAACCACCAAGCTGTTGTTAATATACAGATAGAGAAAGAGGGTTGGTGAGTTAGTATGTCATATACATAAGCATGTCCTACTATTACCTTCGAATCACACTATCCATATCGATGTGTTGATTCCAAACATCAGCAGCATCAGCAGTGGTAGTAGGTGCTTCAGCCAGGAACTTTGTAAAGTCCATCAATCGATCGTAACTAGGAGTGCCGTCTCCGCCATGTTTCTTGTCAGCGGTTTCTTGGACCTTGTAGCCGGTTTCAAACAGTGTAGCATTGCCACCCAAGGTAGAGAGATCCGATAATGAGCCCATGCCTTGATATGAGATCCCACGCCCATCTTTTAGTTTCTTGCCGTCACCGAATTCGTTCTGGTACCATTCGTTCTTGTACGCCTCGATCAATAAGAATAAGCCCACAGGTTGATCGTTGATGATGACTCGAGTATAAGATGCACCAGACACAGGGAGACCCATCGCATTCATCATGTCGTAACAAAGGATTTCGCGGATATATGAGGGATCGGTACCAAGAGCACGAAGCTTCAAGTTGCGGTAGCCAAGCAGTAGTTGATCCTTGGGGGTTTTGAAGCCATAGGAGAGTTTGTCCAGCCATTTCGAAGACCGTCCAGCCAAGCTGATCTCAACACCTTTGATGGTTGTAATCTTGTCGGTTCTACACATAAAAAGGAAAGGTTAGTTCCTGAGATATACAGTACGGTTGCTTGGATCACAACTTACGCAATCAAGTGCATATCTAACGTCACTTTGGTATCAGCAGTGGTGTTGGAATGCATAACGTCAACTTGATGTTGGTCGCCAGAGAAGTAGATGGTAGGTATTTGGTCCTTGGGGTGGAGAGACGAATTGACCCTGTGCTTGGAAGGAAGTGGATCGGCAAGGGCAGGCAAATCGGCGACGTGTTGCGTATTCCAGGTCCGGTTGTAGAATTCGTTGGGTGTCGCTTCTGATGACTGATCAAGCTGACGTTGGAAGGCTTCTTTTTCGACGACACCGTTTGATGTATCCAGTTTGGCGTAACTATACGCACCTGAGGGAGCAGAGCCAGAATGAAGCACAGCAATGTCCTTAGAAGCTTGTAAGGGATAAGTCTTGCCATCAACAATAACACCCATGGTATGATTGCTTCCAGCAACAGAGATCACATTGTAGGTCGTTGTAGCCGCATGAACAAGTAATTGGAGGGAATTCACAGCCACTACAGGAAAGAAGAGAGAAAGACGAGGAAGAAAGGTTAAAAATGTGAAGGTGGGAAAATTTGAGTTAAGTCATCTGCGGAGTTTCAAATGTTTTGATTATAATGCAACTTTACCAAGAGCAGTGATAAGAATACGCATGATTGGAAATCGGGAGTAAAAGTACAGACAAAAAGTGTTTGTGGAAGGGTGGTTTATATATGAATGAAATCAAAGGAATGGGGTATGACAGTTGCTGAGCTTATTCCCTGTTTTCTGAGTTTCTTGACTTGGCGACAAGTGCCCGAGACCATGTGCTGTGTCGTGGTGGGGAGTTTTGGGAACCCGGGGAAGTTCCGCTTTCTTTACTTGGCAGAAACCAGCCTCAAGAATTGAGTGGGGGTGCTACGCAAATCCGATCTATCGCCGAGTCCTCGCAAAACAAGCAATTTCTTCCCCTGTATAGCAACTCCGACGTCCTTTTAGCCCTCATGTTTCAAGTGCTGTCATGTAAGCATGCGTTACTGCCCATTTCTTTGGTTTCATTGCCAAGATCTTTTCTTGAGCCAATTGAAATCCAGATCATTCTATTATCATTGATCATCAGGCCCCCCCTCCTTCCCTGCCAAGTATTGTAATGGTAAAGGTAGTGAAGCTTTATTTCTTCGATAGGATTGTATCATCAGTGAATAACTAAAGTGACTAATTTATCACATTCTAGACTATTCTAAGGGTTCAAATCAAACGGGTTCGTTTTGAATCATAGCCTCAGGTACCAAAAGTGCAAGATATCTGTAACATCAGTGGAAGAGATCATCAACATGGGTTATATTTTCTACCTTTTACTTCCATGCGTCATGGGTAGGACAGCCCTGGCAACAAGAGAAAAGTAGTCTCTCTTCTGACGTATTCCAAGTCGCAGTAATGCATGCATACACCAATGTACGTCTTGTGATCAAACCTAGAATCGATCAGCAATCGAATGAATACAACGCCAATGGATCTAGTACTACCCCATATTCATCTTACCTCTATCATACTAACAATCCGCATTCTTCCGAATAAAACTGCCAAGGAGAAGACACCAGTGCTAGGAGAGTGTGTATCATGACGACGCACTACATGATGTCATGTCTGCTAAGAGTGGAGCTGTTTAAAGTAATATTTTCATCAAACGTACCCACCACATGTTTTCACTTACTATAGACATAGAGCCAGTGGTAAACCACATCCAACACGTCTTTGATACCACTTGAGGGGGGACTTTTAGGCCATCGATCGTAGAAAACCAAAAAGTTGCCAAATTTTTCAAACGCCGCTTTTTTGAAAAAAATAAAAAAAGGTAGACCATCCCCCATGAAAAGTGTCGCTTTTTGTTGAACGTCGATTTTCTCGTGAAAGAGATGACAAATCTCACCTCAAATTTTACAAGAGACAAGTAGTGCTTCTTATCTACCTGATAATGCCAAGTATGTTGGCTTTTGGTGGGTGAATGACCGACTTTGGGGCCACTAGAATCAGTCGCTGATTTGGGGCTTAGTGTAGTGTTCAGAGAAGCATACAACACAGGTATACTTCAAATTTGATATCTTTGGAGAGGTATACGTTTCGTTATACTACATATGAAATTTGAAGATGGGTTAATCATCTCGGTTTCGAAAAACAGGGCAACTCGCCTCTAAACTTACAACTGGCAATCGAAAAAATTTCAAAAAGCCAAATGTGTGCGCCCCTCCCCCCCCACTTTATTTCAAACCCCGTCTTTTTTCATACTCGTTTGAATAGGTCATGACTCGGCGCATCGGTGCATGTCAGAGCTTTCAAGATGAGTGGAACATATTCAAAGGAGTAAAGTGAGATGGTTTCAATTAGGTTTTATTGACTGGATGAGACTATGGCTATGCTATATGTACGACTTGCCGTGGAATAACTAATCTAGAGTAGTGAGCTACAGAGTGAAGAAAGAGAGAGCTGGTCGGCGGCGCTAAAAGTATCAGTGGTAGTGTGTAGAAGGAATAAGCCTAGGAATGGGGCACTCTAGAAGTACAATGGCTAGGGAATCTATCATGGAGATGTGAGTGCACGTAAAAAAAAAATTGCGAGGGTTTCCCCTTGTTTTTACATTGGAATATTTTCAAAACAGCCTTAATGGGCGACATGAAGCAGTGATCGAATCGTCATTATTGTCGTCGTCGTCGTTATCGTCGTCGTCATCGTCGGAGCGAATCTAAAGTCGAATAAAAGATCAAAGATGTAATTGGCAATGGTTAGTCATGGTAAGCAAGCGATGGCCAGGATGCTGAGAAGGGGGGCTCTTACCGTTTGTTCGTCGTCATTCGCCATTCGTCGTGGTCGTTCGTTGTTCGATGCTACAATGTCGAGGGGAAAAATAAAAAAAGTGCGGAAGAAGAAAAGAAGAGGCAAAGAATAGGATTGACGGAAAAGTTGATTCTTGTAGCCATATCGGAGTTTGAAACCCCAGTGCCGAACATTTGAAAAAAAGGATGGACCATCATCCATGGAAAAGTGCCATTTTTTCTGGGACATGCACTTCCTATCTAACATATGATACCAAGAATGTTAGTTTTGCTTGAGTGGAATGCCACGTTTCAAGATAACCCCAATCGATCGCTGTTTGGGGCACTGTGAGCTTTCACGATCGCATACAACAAAGAAGCAAGTCGTTCTTGTCATCGTTCGGTAGATATAAACAACATCTAACTCCATATAAACGTTGAAGATGAATCATCCGTTTCAGTTTTGATGAATAGGGCAACTCTTTGTCAGCAAAAATGAGTTGAAAACAGACATGTTTGTAAAAAGTTACTTTTTGTTCAAACCCCGACATGGGACATTTTGCATGAATGGCAGAACCGTTAGGTGAGAATTCGCTTTATTGTCACTATCAGTGTCCTAGAAACAGCAGCCTAACTAATTGTACGTGGTGGAAATAAACTCATGATCCACAAACGAGCCGTGGAAAGTAGTAGCTGTAAACTTTCCAAGGGGAACACGACCCCACTCTTTGAAATCCTTGGCATCCAAAACCAACATGTAACAGTGGTCTTCCTCGGGGCCATGATTAGCAAACACATTGACCAAACTAAGCACAACCCCATCATCTTCGTCTAGGGACCCAGGGCGAGGGATGAAGACAGGTTCTGAGCACACATACGCATCCTTGGTGTCAGGGGTCCACACGATTTCTTGTTGTGCGGTGAGATCGAATTTCTTGATGCCGTACATTTCCCCCTTTTCATCGACACGCCCGGGATCCACATAGTTGAAGTAAACGTAGCGGTAAGGTTTGAATTGGTAGGCCGGGTGGATGCGGGAAAACTCGGCATTTTTGACCAGCGTGCGGTAAGAGGCGGAAGGGGTGTCGTCAAGGACAATGCGGTACTGCCGGAAATCGCCAAACGTTTGCAACATATCGATCGACGTAGGAGGGATGCTTTACAAAACAGAGAGGAAAAAATAAAAGTCAGTTCAAGCGCATTGGGAAAAATTCCGCCCCACCCCGCCCCTTACCTGAAACCATTTACTTGGGTTTGGTTGGCTTTTGTCGTTTCATAAGCATTAGGCAGTGCCGCCAATTCATGGGCACGGGACACATTGGTGATGTTATGGACCTGAAACAAGAGATCGCATGATTCAAACGCTTGATTGTTCAACTCGAGCACCACCTTGTCACCATCCATATAATCTCGGCCGTGCACGGTATGGAAGGCAAAGTGGCTATCAACAGGCACGGTGGCGACATGCCCCTCGGTACGGGAGACCACATAGAACAACGTCGGCTTGTCATGGTGCCATTCCATCGATGCCATCAAGTTTCCAGAAACCGCAAGATCAAGGCCATTGTTTTTGAAGTAGATGGGGGAAAGGGGCACAACCACGTAGTGCTGCGTCAGCCAAAACGCATGGAGATAGGCGGGCTTGAACGGGGTGTTGTCGGCATCGAGGTTGGATCGGATCTCGGCGAGCACAGTGACAGTGCCGGTGGCATCGTCGATCTTGAACACCGTCAGGCAGGGGTCTGGCCCGACTGAGATGGTAACATTGAACGTTTCTTGCGTACTGTCGTCATGTTGATGGTGCGAGGCAGAAAGACGGCCATCCAGGCGAGCATCGTAGGCAGAGTAATCAAACAATCGTTCGGGCTCTAAAAATAGATTTACATGATGAACGACCCTGAGCGGAGTTTGAATGGGCACACAACTTACCGAGTGTATCATGATGGACTTTTTGGAGAAGATTCGAATCCGTCTTTGCCACAAGGATCCGTTGTTGCTTTTGATCAGCCCAGGCGGAGGGAACAGGGTAATTGGGAGTGATGGTGACATTTACGGGTTTTGAAGATGGTTCGAGCTTGTTGAGATCCTTTTTATTGCCCCGTGCCAAGAAATCCATAAAGCGTTGCCATGCGGAGCCAATGGCAAATACCGTCCCAAACGACGTATGCCCGCCAAAAGGATTCTCCAGCAAGTTCTTTTCGTACGTCTTGGCTGTATGGCGTGAGTTGTACCGCAGTTTCTGTTGGGTGCCATCAAATTCGAACCGGTGGATGTAGGCAAGACCATCAAAGGCATGTGTGATGGCAAGTTGCTTAGCCCCTTCGCCCAAAAGGAACTTGCCAGGACCTTTATCAAGGGGAAGGAGAAAAAAAAGTTATCGAGTGAGTATGAACGAAAGGTGAGAGAGAGGGGTTGAGAATTTACCGATTCTGTATAGAACGCCATTGAGCCAGGAAGGGATTTCGCCCTGGATATCTAACCAGATGGGATCAGGGACTTCTGTCGCATTACGATGCTTATTGTTTTTTTGAAACCCAGCCACAAAGTTGGTTTGAGTGAAAAATTGATCCAGAGAAGGAAAAGACATTGCAAGTAGGTGAGAAGAGGAGGGATGATGATGATATTTGGAGAAAAAGTCGACTGAAATCGTCTTCTTATATAGTCGATCCAAGGCTCGGTTAAGGCGACAATATCACTACCGTCTTGGCCATTGGGAAAATGAAGAATGACTCGTTGCCCGCTTTTCTTACTGGTAAATGGTGAAGATTAAAAGGGGGTTTGCTATTAAGAAACAGTGAACATATAGACCTCTATCGAATGGAGCAGATACATTCTATCAGGACGATCCTCTTGCTATATCTCCACTGAGACATTTCCCCTCTTTCTCTCAAGAGACGGCTATTAAGACACCCCACAAACCGAGCGGCATTTAAAGTTTTAAAACACTTTAAATGCCGCATTTGCTTAGCTCTTTCTCATTGGCCGCTTAACTGCCGAGCAATGTTCTTACTAAAAGCGGATCAAACTCAGCCTCTGCTGACAACGAGGCATTCCAAGGCCAGCACAGCAAAAAGCTTTCTATTGTATCCACCAGACCTGACAACGGACAATACTGAGTAGTTGAATCTCCGATCTGACAGGTCGCTCATCCAATGAAAATGCTTGAATTAATTTGGTCGGATAAATTCAACCGAGATCACACTTCTTTAAATACCACGACCATTCCCGCCCTCCCCCCTTTTCTTGTCCAACGTACTCTTACATAACAACTTTATAACATGACTGAACATATCTTTATCGTGGGCGCTACTGGTAACGTTGGCAGCAACATTGTCCGTCAACTCTTGGAAAAGAAAAGCCGTGTAACGATCTATGTGCGCAATCCCGCCAAAGCCACCGATCTTTTCCCTGGTCAAGAATCCCTGTTGTCCATTGTCCAAGGTGACTATAGTGATCTGACCCCTTTTAACAACGCCATTACCAAGGGTTTCACTCGATTGCTCTTACTCGTCCAAGTGGACAGACTTGACATGTCCATGGCCGAATTGAAATCTCGCATGGCAACTGCGGCGTACAACTCTGGTGTCAAACAAGTCGTTGACATTTCGTCGTATTGTGCCGGCGAACGTAAGTCAGGGAGGGGGGGGGGATTGTGCACACAGTACACAAATAGCTGATGTTCGTTTTACTTTTCTTATAGGATGGAGAAACAGCTGTAGTAGCGCTGATCACTGGGCTTCTGAAAAGGCGCTTCTTGAAATTCCCAACCGAGGCCGTCTGGTGTGTCTGCGCCCTGGTCGGTTCATGTCCAACATTGTCAACTTTGACAAGTACAGCATTAATCAACAAAGTGTGTACCCCGGTAGCTCTGATCCCTCGGAAACCATTGCTTGGGTGTCCCCCCGTGATATCAGCACCGTTGCTGCCCGGATCCTCACTGAATCTATCGAGAAACATCAAGACTCGGTGTACGAAATGATCGGCCAGGCTATGACAGCTTCCCAGACTGGTGAGGTCATTTCCAAGGTGCTTGGTAGGAATGTTCCATATGTGCAAGTAGAACCCTTGGAACGGTATAGATTGTTGACTGAAGTTGCTCACTTGCCCCACAGCGTGGCGTACTTTTTGGTCAACCTCAATGAGAATGATGTGCATACTTCGCGTGGGTTGCATATCTTGTTGGGGCGTAAGCCGGAAACTTTGGAAGAATACTTGACAGCTCATAAGCACCAATTCGATTAGATTAGCCTTTTCACTACACAGCGGTAATAAACTTTTGTCTCTACTATCTGCATGATTTGCATAGTTCATGAGACCTATCGTACAACTGTCATGTATGATTGTGTAAAAGTAAAAAAAAATTCGAACGTTTTGAAAATGTGAGCCTCCATTTTTTTTTTAAGAGTTGCTTATTTCTCGGAACCGAGATGGACAACTCACCGTCAAATTTTTACAGACAACACAATGCAATGCATATCTATCTGCTGATACCCAGAAATAAGCACTTTTAGGTTGTTTGCGGCCGTGAACGCTACGAGAGGCCCCCAGAAAGCGACCAATTGGAGTGGTATCAAAAATGGCAAGTCATTTGAGGAAATCAGCCATTCTTGGTATCAGTCGATAGATAAAAAGCACTTCTGAGTCTATGTCAAATTTGAAGTTGGGTCGTCCATCTTGTTTAGAAGAAAAATGACCTTCAAAAAAGTGAGACTTTTTAAGGTTCCTTTCTCCAATGGCGGGGTTGGAAAATTAAAAAGCTTGAACTTTTTGGAAATGCTTATTTCTCAGAACCGAGATGGACAACCCACCGTTAAATTTCACATATAACACAATGCAATGCATATCTATCGACTGATACCCAGAAACAATCAATTTTATGTTGTATGCGGCCGTGAGCGCTCCGAGAAGTCCCCAATTAGCGACCAATTGGAGTGGTACCAAAAGCAGCAAGCCATCCATGGAAATTAGGCATACTTGGTATCAGTCGATAGATGAAAAGCACTTCTAAGTCTATGTTAAATTTGAAGTTGGATTGTCCATCCCGTTCGCAAGAAAAATAAACTTGAAAAAAGTGGGATTTTTCCGAGGTCTGTCCTTCTTCAAACTAATCGACGAAATATTAAGATTACGCTGCCTTTTTTGCGTCAGGATTCAAATACTTAGCCCCGCCAAATGCACAGAGAGTCTTAAATGGCTGGTTAACCTTGTCTGGATATAGCAAAATGGTGCTTTCATGAACGATACAAATTGTGTTTTTATTGACTATTGACTCAGAAAGGGTGGGGATACAAATGTTTACTACCAAAGTGAGATACTACAGGGGGGTGGGAGCTAGGGGGAAAGATTATCGAGCTAATGACCACCATGCTTCTTGTGCTTGGGGTTACCAGGAGGCTTACCATGCTTCTTGGGCTTACCATGCTTCTTGGGCTCGGTCTTGCCATGCTTTTTGGGTTCGGTCTTGCCATGTTTCTTGGGCTCGGTCTTGGCAGCAGGATCTTCGACTTCACGCTTTCCATGCTTCTTCTTGGGATCGTGCTTGCCATGTTTCTTGTGTTCGGGCTTGCCATGTTTTTTGTGTTCAGGCTCGCCATGTTTCTTGGGATCAGTTTTAGCGGAAGGATCTTCGAGGTCACGCTTGGAATGATCACCCTTCTTTCCATCATGGTGTTTCTTATGGCCATGCTTTTTAGGATCAGATTTGTGATGAGTGGGTCCAGTATGAGCACCAGGAACAGCAGCTTCATTAATCCCGTGGGCGGCCAGGTCAACACTAGGTTGTTCTTGTTGACAGTAGCCCAGAGCGGCAAAAGTCAAAATGGAAGCAGCAATCAAAGAGTTGAATTTCATGGTTGGTTTGTAAGAGAGAGAGTGTGTGTTGTACCGGAAGAAAGGGAAGGGTTGAAAAAAGTGAGCTTTTATAGGCGTTGCATGAAGGGATCTACTGAGGAATACATGATAACGGTAAATAGGCAACTTCAAGACCAGCGTGTGAAGTGTTTCCTTGACATGTTTAGGATACATTCATCAGGACTGGTGCCAAGACAAACAATTAGTTCAAGGACAATTTTGGATCGACCCCTCAGATCACGGCGGCGTTTGAAATGAGTTGAATACTTCCAAAAAAGGGCCATTTATGCCCCGCCTGTCAATTAGCACTCCAATTAGTTAGTATCATAGAGGCCTTGGCAGCCTCCCTTATCTCTAATATTAATGCCTACTATACCTATAAAGATGATTCTTTACTGTATCTAGACTCTTCCTTCAAACCAGTAAGAAGAAGACGGCAAAGAAAAAGGATCCACATTGAGTGTGACATTGCATTGGTTCATTTAAAAAAAGATCACCAGCTGAGCCGAGAGGTCTTTTTATAGATTTTCAGGTACACAAGAGGGAATATTATAACGAATTTGTCGGAAGAGTAGGATACAACGATCAGATGGGAAGGGTAATCGATGGAGAGGGGATACCACGCTAATGTGCCGGTGGCGGTGGTGTGTTCGCCAGGGTAAAAGTCACTTTTCTTCCGCTTGGTGTTATGAAACCAATGCATTTTACTGGTCCTACACCAGTTTTATGTGCATGGATCGAAAACATTGTCAATTGGTAGCATGCTTCTTGTAGCTTCCATAATTGCTTCTAGACACGTTTCTACTGTACATTTCTAGCATTGCGAAATACTTCTGTCCATGCCATCAGAATGCGGTGGCTTCTGATTGGTGTGCATATTTGCCATGGCCCTTTTCAAGCAGCGCACTGATCCCCTCAAGCACTTCGACCGGCCTTCCTTCTCCTCGTGAATTTGCTTTGTGAAGGAACGAGGCTTCTACCCTTTCGTCATCATCATCATTGCCAGTGACACCGTCATCAGAAGACAATCGTGGAATTGTTTGGTGGGCATTTGGTAGGGACACGTTGAGGATTTGGTCCGTAGGGTTTCAAAAGCGGGGTTTCAAAAAGTAGGTGGTCGGGCGGTCATCTCCCAAAGTCCCCAAAAGTCCTCACATGTCCCAGAGCGAGCTTGATAATTTCATGTATTTAAGGGTTGAGTCCCCAGTAAACCCTCTATAGTGTCGCCCACCCATTATTCCATCATATCCTATCCTCTTATTACCCTAACGAACTGTCGTATCAGGCACCAGTTAGGCCAAAAGGTGTCAACATCATAGTTTAAACACCTTCAAGCGACAAAGTAGACAAAAAAAAGGGGTCAGGGCTGGGTGCACCAAGTGATCTGTACCGCTACCAATAAGAGTCTTTAAGATCACTGGAGCTTATACAAAAGAACAAAGTCATGGAGATGGGCTAAAGTAGGTTTTTTATTGACTGCATGAGACTATGCTTAGGCTACATGTCCTAGTGAGTGGCAGTGGGCTTGTCATGGAATGACTAATCTAGTGTAATGAGCTAAGGGAAAGAGAGGAGAGCTGACCAGTGTTATCCAAAGTATCACTAGTAGTAGGTGCTGCGACTGGATCAAGGGATAACGCGCTTCCTCGGTACAATGTCTAGGGAATCTACTATGGACAAGGTGAGTGCAGAAGAAAAAAAATTTCAAGGGTTTCCCCATGTTTTTTACATTTGAAAATTTTAAAAAGGACCTTTTTGGGCGACATGAAGCAGTGGTGGAGTCGGCATTAGCATCGTCGTCGTCCCTATTGCCGTCGTCATTGTTGTAGCCGATCTAGTGTCAAAAGAAGGAGAAGCGATGCAAAAGCCAAAAAGTTAGTAATGGTAAGCAAAAGATGAACATGACGTAAGAAGGGGAGAGTTACCCTTCGTTCGTTCGTTCGTTCGTTCGTTCGTTCGTTCGTTTGCTCGTTCGTCCGTCCGTTTGTTCGTTTGTCGTCGTGGAGTATAGAGAATGACACTGGGAGGCAAAAAAGTGATGACGAGAGGAAGAAGGAGCAAAAATAAAAGATGTGGAAAAATGTGAAGACTTATAGCATTT
The DNA here is from genome assembly GCA_900079185.1 of Absidia glauca. Lineage (NCBI taxonomy): Eukaryota > Fungi > Mucoromycota > Mucoromycetes > Mucorales > Cunninghamellaceae > Absidia > Absidia glauca. The sequence goes on from LT554468.1 coordinate 428,938, forward strand.
TCAAACCCCGCCAACCCCCCTCTCACCACAAAATTCTTACTGTCCGCACGATTCAGGATACGCTTTATTAACAGGGACTAGGTTGGCTATGCCATGACATATCATGCAAACATCCTCCCATTCGTCCCCCCCGTAGATATATGGCTTATTCATAGCTTCTCTCTGTATCACTTGTTTCGATCAATAGCCTCAATTTTTGACTCTGTTGATCTGTTTCCGAATTCAGGTACAACAACTATGTGTTCCTGGCATTCCCCTGTTAAAGTTTTCAAAAGCCTCTTTTCGAGAAAAAAAGGATGGGCCATCCCTCATGAAAAAGTGCCACTTGACTTGTTCATGCACTAATGACATACTGTAAACAAACTTACTTTGAATTTCATATGCAGAGGTGTACATCTGATCTATTGAATGATAATATGGATGTTGGGTTTTCTATATAAGTGAGTCGTTATCATTAAGGGCACTCAAAACAGACACTGTTTGGGAGGTTTTATGTAGATTACTGAATGCATGCAACAAAGGAACGTTTCATTATATGTGCATTGCATCCCACCACACGTGTAATTTGAAGTAGTGTTGACCATCTTGATTTTTAGGGATAGGGCAATTCGTTACGAAAAAGTTGGAGTTGAGATCTGCAGCTTCCCCAAAAAAGAAAAAGTGCTTCGAGATTTTAAACTCCGGTATCCCATAATAAGCTTATTCTCTTCCTCCACCTTTCTTCGCTTCTTCTTCACTTTTACTTTTCCATCGACAATTGCATCACACCAATACGAAAGACTTGCCTCCTATATAACGACCTTCAACGAACGCACGGTAACTTTCCCCCGTTCTCAGCATCTTTTTCTCCCAAATGTAGTAGACTCCCCAGCCATTTCACAGGTGAACTATGCTATCCGACACTCAACGTCGGCCGACTCTTTCCCCGTGGCTCCTAGATCATTTCACTACATTAGCCTTACTCCTCAAGCGTCCCACTTAGACTCATAACTTAGCCATAGCATCAGTTAGTTTGGGGCATAGCAATTAATAAAACTCATTCACAGGCTATATTTTTCGGTCTTTCGAAGCCTATGTGCATAATCACTGTGTGTCTCAAGCATTCCCCCACGCCAAATTTGGTTTGGGCGGAGTTTGTAAGTATTTAAGCGATGGAACTGATTGCCTTCCCTTCAGAGGTGGTCATCATGAATGGTGCTTCCCTTGTCGAACTCTATATTGGATATGTACGGTGTGTGACTCTGTGGCATCTTTTAATGACAGTTGACTTTTTTTCGGTTGTGTGACATTACCCACAGACGAAAACCTTTAAATTTAAAAAAAAACGGAGCACCCCTTTTTTCGTTTCTCTTCCGCTTTTTCTTCTTCTGACCACTGACCCCATGCCAGAAGTCAACATTACTCCCTCCAAAGCAACTCCTACTCCTACGAAACGTCGGTCAGTGCTTGGTGATCTTGGCATCAAGCCAGCAGCAGGAGGAACACCAGGGGCTGGACCTCGCACCCCATCATCCACCGCCACCAAACCCAGTCCATCGACCAACAACAAACCAACACGCGCAGCATCTGTCAGCCGACAATCCACCACACCTTCTCCACCTAGCGGCCCTGCACCCACACGAGCCACTTCCCTCAGTAGGAAACCTTCTCTAGGAGGACCTTCGCCCGCACCTCGAGTCAGAAAGGCCTCTACAGCTACACCTCGTCCTCTGTCTGTCCATGGCACCAGTTCTTCGTCATCTGGTTCTGTCGCTAGTCCTACCACCTCAAGTCGTCCTCGCCCTGTGTCCATGCAACCACAACAGAAACCATCACCACGACCATCCGCTACCCCCATGTCCAGACGAAGCTCCATGAATACCTCATCATCGCGATCCGGCTCACCACGATTAGCATCCTCCCCTGTCGATTCCGAACTCAAGGCTTTGCAAGAACAGGTATACATACAAATATCAAAGGGGCTAAACGTAGTAGTAACTCAGTTTGTCTAGGTGGCTCAAAAGGATGTGCTTATGGAGGAACGAGAACAACGGGTCAAGGAACTGGAACAACAACTCGTCACTCAAAAGGAAACTCTCATGAAGGAACAAGAGCAACAGGTCAAGGCACTGCAGCAGCAGTTGGAGGACGCTGCACCAAAGGACCCAGATGCTTTGGCAAAGGTAATTCTGGGGTCACTCTTTTTTAATTCTGGTACTGACAGATTGCTGTTTAGGCGACAGAGCATATTCACACTTTGGAACAACAGCTCTTGGATCTCAACACTTCTTTCCAAGATCAAAAGGTAACTGAATGGGTGCAAAGGAAGAGAGAGGGAACTCATGTGTCTTCGATTCGGTAGGCGCAATTGGATCAAACCGAAAAGGAGAACAGGGCAGCACTAGAAGCTGAACATCAGGTGAAATTGGAACAGCTGGAACAAGCACATGAGCAAAAACTTGCAGAGTTAAAGGTAAGAGAGTCAAAAGGGAGGGACGCTATGATATACTGACTGATTCTTTTTTTTTTCTATAGCTGGAACTGACGAGAAAGGGCGAACAAGAACACTCCAGTCTGGCGGATCAATGGGTACAAGAGAAGCAAGCGCTGATTGCCGAGCATCAGAAACTAGAACAGGAACAAGAGCAGAAATTGGCCGATCTCAAGGTAAATGAATCTACATCTACTTGATTAGCTAGCTTACCTTCTCTTTGGGTCTCTTAGTTGGAACTCTCTACCAAAGACGAAGGCTATGTCAAACTACAATCGGAACACGAGGCGTTAGTACATCAGCACCAGGAACTCAAAGATCAGCACGCCCAGCTCGGACAAAAAGTCGAATCCTTAGAATCCACCCTCGCCTCTTCCAAAGAAGCCAATCATATCCGAGACCTCGAACAGCAACTCAGCTCAGCACGCCAAGCAACCGAAGCTCTGGAGCGCCGCTTCCGCGATGAAATGCAGCAAACCCAGAACGACCATGACGACACTGCACAAACTTGGCTCGAAACCCACCAACGCTCACAAACCGAGCTGGACCGACTACAGCAACTGTTAGTGGAAACCGAACAAAATCATGCGCACGCTCTAGCCCAACTTCGCCATACGAACGATGAACAGCACCAGGACTCCGAGACACGCCTAGCTCAATTGAACGAAGATAGGGATGCACAAGCTCAACACATGGATGCTTTGGAGGCCCAGATAGAGGATTTGCAGACAAGACTGGAAGAAGCGACGCTACGATTGGAAACGGCGACTTTGAAACCCTCTCTATCTCCCGCCCTCTCACCCTCACCCTCTCTCACCACTACCACGACCACCACCGTTGACCATGATCTTTGTCAACAGAAGCAAAAGGCACTGGAGCATGAAGTGACAACCCTTCAACAACAGCTCATACACCAAAAGCAGCAGTTGATTGACGAGCATCAGCACCAAATGGCGACCCTGAAACAGCAACAGAACGACGACGCACGCACCCAGCAGGATTCCACCAACGACAAGCTTATCGACGTGGCGAAACAGCACAAGAAGGAAGTCCAGCTCCTCCATGACCAGTACCAACAACTTGTCGACCTGAAGGATCAAGAACTCGAAGCGTACGCCTACCGAGTGAAATCATTGAATGTAGCCCGACAAAAGGATTTGGAATCATGTAGGGCCGACTCAACGGAGCGTATTAACCACCTGGAACACCAAATCGAAGGTTACGAGGTAAGTCTCTCTATTCCCCCTTCCCTATTTTCCTTTTTTTTTTTTT
>LT554468.1:479972-490034 GCA_900079185.1 Absidia glauca
AGGAAGAGATCTGATTGATGGGGGTGTCATTGATAGTAGCCAAAGTAAGTACTTGAACAGGGTCTTTGGCGTTGCATTGGCAAGAGAATCTACACGTTAAAAGGGAGTGCACCTAAAAAAAATTTGCAAGGGTTTCCCCTTGTTTTTTACATTTGAAAATTTTAAAAACAGCCTTTATGGGCGATCTAAAGCTGTGGTCGAGTCGTCATTAGCATCGTCGTCGTCATTATCATCGTCGTCATCGTCGTAGCTGATCTGGGGGAAAATGAAAGAGGAGCGATGTAAAAGGTAAAGGTTAGTCATGGTCGGACAAAAGGCGAACAAGATTATAAGGAGACAGTTACCCTATATCCGTTCGTTGAAGGTTGTTTGTTGATTAAAGTCGAGTCGAGGTTGTGTCATTTCGATGGAAGCGTAAAAAAAAGTGAAGAAGAAGCAAAGAAGAAGCAAATAAATAGGTGTGGCAAACTTTGGAACGATTTATAGGATTTCGCAGCAGGCCAACATGTCGGAGTTTTAAAAATGCCGGTTCTCTTTCATCATGCCAAGAATCCCTTGCTTGATAAGGGGGTATCGATCCCTCCTGGCTCCGTTTTAATGTAAAGTAGCAGGATAGTGGATGGTGGGCTTCCTATATGTCCCTGGGTGGGCATCCTAAATGTCCCTGGGTGAGTTCAAGGCCTTCCCCCTCCCCCTCCACATTTCAAACTCAGAAAGCATAAAAGAAAATTTTAGGCTGACATCAACGAAATGGCCCCCTTTTTCTTCCTTTCCCCTCTTTCCCCATGTTAGCCACACTACCCTCTGAACTTCTTTGTCACATCTACTCCTTCCTCCCTCATCCCAGCCATATTAATCAAGTCTCATTAACCTGCCGGTCGTTATACTCATCTGCACTTCCGACACTTTACAGCACCGTTATCCTCAGCTTCCGGACGCATATTCGCCAATTAGAAAAGGGCCTTTCCCATGGCGGTCTATTATCCACCATTGTACGACACTATACCAAGACACTTGTCCTGACATGCAAGCAAAGTGGACACCATCGACTGATTCAAGATGTGCGCTCATTACTCCACCATGTCCCCGGGGTGCAATCCCTGACGCTGACGGACTTTTCCCAATTACCCATTGAAACCATTGTCCACACCCTATTCCACCCGCTACCACAACTTTCCAATGTATCACTACGGTACTGCAATCTTGTCAGCGCCTCGACGACGACGACTCTTAAAGCGGTCCCATTTATCCATCGCTTGGAGGTGTATTGGACTGATTTCCCCGCCGATGCCATGGCAACGCTGCTTCGGGCCCTGCCCTCACTCACGCATATCCGGCTCCTTGCCAACCACAACCGCCACGTGATGGCCAACACCCACACCCTCGCCGTGCTCCCGACGCTATGCCCGGCCATCACCGACCTCGACCTTGGGCTGCAGGAAATCGACGAACAGACCCTGGTACACTGCTTGCAATCGTATGGTGCCCAGCTGACACACCTGGCGCTGTGCAGCCATCATGGCGAGGCGGCATTAACCGCTATCACTCAGTACTGCTTGGGCGTGCGACACTTGGCCATGCGTGGGGGGCTCGTTGCCGCACTGGGGCGCCTGCATCCCTTTTGCCCCCGCCAAAGTAAACCTCAGGCCGTGGTCTTGGATCAAGATCAGTTGCAGCAGCTTAGATCCCTTTAGATATAGACTCCCCTCCTCCCTTATTACAATCAATAAAAAAGTGATTCGGTGCAAATTGTATGTGTGTTAGCAGTAATAGTACTGGTCTTTTATCACAGTGAAGAAACCCTGCACATTTAAGCATTCAGACTCCGCTTCTGGCCTCACATGGAGTCCCGCTCTCCGTCAATCCATTTCTTTGCTCCTTCTAGCACACTATTGACGCTCATTCGTTTGGTCATTACACTAGCTTAGCACGTCATATACTCAACCTATAATAAATGGCACAGTCAAAGTTTTACGGAATACATAATGTAAAAAGTGTTTATTATGGTCTTCAGGAGGTGGGATTTGACTAGTTTGTATTCTATAATGTGATTCGTGTAAGGCCTATGTGGGGGGGGTATGAGGGGGGAATGAGTATAAACGCTAGAGTTGGGCCTTGTTCATGGCGACGGCAAGGGAGGTCAGGATCATACGGGCACGATGGATATGGTGATAATCGAGATGTGATCGCTCGGTGTGTTTCTGTAGATCGGCGAGCAACAGACCGTAGCGGGCGACCCTCTGGATGGGGATGATCAGGTAGTCATGGACATGAAACTGGTTGGTTTCTTTTCTGAGGGCGAGCTTTTCTTGATACATGGCAAACCCCTTGTTGTGTTGCGATCGTTGGTCGAGTTTCTTCCGGTTGAGCTTGTAGTCGACGGCACAGCGGAGGAAGACGACAAACTGATTGGCCATGGCACAGATTTCCTTACCGAGCATAAGGTGGTCGTTTGGGGAAGGCAGGCGGCGTGCGTCGTCGTTCATATGCAGTGGCAAAGGCGGGTGGTGGAAGAGGTGCGGATCAGAGTTGAGAGGGTCGGTGGGTGGGTGATCCAGATAAGCGTTCATGGCTCGGATCAGTTGAGAAGAACATTGCATCAAATCGGGAAGATTCGAAAAGATATCCAAATCCGTCGGTCTTGTAAATGCACTGTGTCTGTCCAAAGAGAGCTGCAAAGGGTCACCAAACATCTGTAAAACGTGCGTGTGAGTCAACTCCGCCATCTGCTGATTTTTTTTTTTTCTACTCTTGTCTTTTCACATGCTTACCACTTTCGAGTAGTACAATTGGTTCCAAAATGTCACTTCCGTCAAATAGAATTCACGCAAAATAAATTTTCTTGTCAATGCATTGCGTTCCCGTTTTTCATTTGACTAAAAAAAGAATGGATGATAAGCAAACGCCGCCTAGCCGCCCGCGCATGGTTACTTACTAGAGGAGGCGAAGTACCCTCATCCTTGTGTTTTGCCAACGAGTCCACCAATGAATCATGCCATGTACGGAGCGCCTTCTTTTCCCGTTTCCCGCTGGTCCGTCGTCGAAGAGGTCGTGTGCGAGGCTTCATGGCTGAGAAGGAGAGAAGACAGTGGTAGTTGTCATACACATCATGTTCCGGGGCAGTCAATGAGGGGGCAGGCGAAGACGGTGGTGTTGGTGAGGCAAACGATCGCATCATGACAGATTCTTCAATTGTCGTCGTCGTATCCAAAGGTCGTGGTGGGCAGCTGGAGCGTCGGCGCATGCGTAGTGATGATGGTGGCAGTGCAGGGAAAGTGACATCTTGTTGAAGATCGAGCCAAGAGGGTGTGTCGCCAACTTGTTCCAAATCATTCTGCGAGTGTGTTTTCCTTTTGTCTTGATAATCGTCCATGGTGGTACTGTTGTTGTTGTTGCAATGCAAGGCTGACATGAGAAGCTGTGGTGGTGGTTCAGGGGGATCCATGGCAGGCTTCTTACCCGTCTTATCACCCGGCCCTAAACGAATCCTGGAGACCAGCGGGAGGAAGCGTTTCTTCTTTTTCTGTTGATTGGGCTCCGATATAGATCGAAGAGGTGTGTGTCGATGTTCCACCTGCGGTTCGTCGTCTTTGGGATAAGGTAAGGAAGTGGACCGTGGAGGTACTGAGGGAGTCTGACTGATGGTAGTGGTAGTGGTGGTGGTGCTTGTGGTGGAGACTGACCTTGTAGGTACTGGTGCAGCTGTTATGGGTAGTGATGGTGCATTATAAGAAATGGGTGATAAGGTTGGCGAGCCAGTAGAAGAAGTGGTAGAGAGGCTGCTTGTACTGGACCGGACGCTAGACGATCGACTGCCTCGACTGTTGTTTCGGCTGCTTGGAGGGGTTGGAAGAGTATGATGGACCCAGGATGCAAACTTGGATCGTCGATAAGGATCGGTGGGCAATGAGATCCGCCGAAGTTCCTTTTCTTCTCGAGTGGTGGGAGTCGTAACCTCGCCCCTAGATCTTAGAGTGATCATAGAGTCAGGTCTGTTGTCGTTGCTGTTGCTGCTATCTTTAGTGATTCCAAGACAACTGAATCGAGCTTCAATATCATTAGTCATTAGGTGGTAGCGGTAGGTAACGTAGGGGTTGGGGAAGTGGAGGGATAAAAAAAGTAAGACAAGAGGAAAAGGGGAGAAAGAAGCGAAGTCAGAAAAATTCTCCAAAGGAATTTATAAAGCTGATTGATTCATATCGGAGTTTGACAGGTGAGCCCGAGGCGGAGTTTGAAAGGATCGCCGTGGTGCCGAGACTAAAAACAAAAACAATTACCCTTACTTTTTGTCTCTCATTACGCATATACATTACATCACGATGTTCTTACGTCGCGCCTTCACCCAAACAATAACTAGATCTCGATTGAACATTGGCCTGCCAAGGGCATCCCCTGTCTACCGTGCCGCCATGCATTTGCCGCAAAGAGGTAAGCCCCAACTCTCATCACTCTCGTCCTTCTAGGCTAATGATTGAACTTGTTTCCATGGTAGGTTTCCAGTCAACCATTCGTTGCGGTAAAGATCGACTCTCGGAAGCCGAACTCGAAATGAATCTCGGCAGTGACCAATTGAACCAAGGCTCGATCGACATGGCGATGAACCACTACCACAAATCCGTGCAACTCGCCCCCACCCCGGCCGGCTACTTCAACATTGGTGTGTGTTACTTTCAAATGGGTAAGCACAAGGACGCCATTGCCTCGTTTGAAAAATCGCTTGCCCTGGATCCCAATGCCGCCGATGCCCACACGAATATCGCCTCGGCCTACCTAATGATGAGCGACGTCCAACCAGCCATCACTCATTTGGAAAAGGCCTCGAACTTTAATCCCCTGGATGGTGAAGTGCAGTACAATCTGGGCTGCGTATATGAAGCTACTGGGAAAATGGACGATGCCAAGACTCGGTTCCAGCGTGCGTTGGATCTTGGGGTGGAACAAGCCGCGGCTGCTTTGGACAAACTGAACTCCAAGGCCGTCAATTAGAATAGCTTAGTATAGGTGCGCTTTCTCAAATAAAAAGTGTAGGCATACATGTCCCATTGTCTTGGCTCTAAAATAGACTCTCTTTTGATCCGACGATCATGCATGTGTTGTTATAGATAAGACGGGTAGATAACGTTTATTGATGAATAGGGGATAAGTAGACTATAACACTAGTGCTGCTAGTAACTGGCTGTTATCACTACTATTATTGGTTGCCAATATGGACCGATCGTAACACCCTAAACAAAAAAAAGAAAATGTAACATTAGACTTTTGGGCATGCATGAGAGATGAATCAAACCCACCTGGCGACATTTTCCAAAGCTTTCCGATGAGCCCGTTCCCTTGAATTGAGGAGATTAGAAGCGCCGGTTGCCGAGGGTAATCCTCGAAGTAACCTACAAGAAAGACAGTCAGGATCAAACCGCACCAAACACACCAACCCCACTTACTTTTCAAACAAGATCACCACATCGGCACTTTTCACCCGGTTATAGAGTTTGCTCCGTAGATGAGGGGTCAAGTATTCTTCCGGGTTGTCACTGATAGCCAATTGGATCAACTATCAACAAGTAAGCATGTGGTTCGTTAGGTGTCATTTGTATTTTTTTTTTTTTTTGCTGTTTCTGAATCCGTACCTGTCGGAGTTCATGGGAGGTGTCGACCACGGTAGGATCGCCCAAACTTTGAATGAACTCCTCTAAAAAGTGAACATCCGTATCAAAGTTCACCAAAGCTTCAGGAGTAATAGCAGAACCATCTTGAGATAAGAGAAGAGTCTAAAGAGAGAGAGAGAGAGGTCAGTTTCCCCCCATAGGTTGGTTCGTTTCGTTTTACCTTTAGACTATTGCACAGATGAGTCAGGGCATCAAAGTACAATAAGCTTTTGATGGATTCGGGTAGATTCAGCAAGGCAGCATTCGTGACATTGGTCAAGAATGTAACAAGATCTTGTAAATGTGGACTAGGCTGTTTTTGTACTTCATGAGTTTCCCTATACAGGATGATCCATTAATAAGCATGTCAACGTCCCTTTCCGTTTTCTTACTTACCAATCGTAATCGGAAAGTTCCAAGAATTCATCCAGCTTTGCATTGACCAATTCAAAGATCCGTTTTTCAGCCTTGCGTCGGGTTTCTTTAAAGATAGACGTCGCCTTGAGGTGGATACGCCCGGATCGGTGGAAGGACCTTGTTTCCATCAAGAGCATTTCAAAGTCAGGACACGTGGATTCAAAGTATTCAATGTTGATGATGATCTGCACGATCTGCGAGAGATTGGTCGAGCGGAGTTTCTTGAGGAGGATCGCATTGACTATGCCAATCAGTAAACTATCCACCGCCTATCCAAAAGAAAAATGAGTGTCATTATACAAAACATTAAATGGCACTGACCTTTTTCAAGATATCGTCCATTTCGCCATGGGTTTGTGAGAAGCCTTCGGCAAATTGGTAAAACTGATGGACAAAGGCACTGACGTCCCGGCAACAGGTAGGAAACACCTTGGAGAAGGGGAGCCGTAAGGGGAATCTACAAAAACCAAACAGACTGTCACTATCTTGCCTCCTTTCCATCTTGTTCTTACCCATAGCGTTGTAGGAATTCTCGATCAGGTCTAAATCGGGTATATTGCATGACTTCACGGAGCTCTTCTTCGTTCTCCACCGTCATTGGCATACATTCATCTTCTTCAACGATCTATTCAAATAAAAGTCAGCCCCTCCTCAACCATCTTTTCCCTTTTCTCTTACCTTTTCAAAGACTTGGCTGTATTCGTGTATCAGTAATTCAGAGTAGCGTTGGAAAAGAGCCAGTAGAGTTTCTTGGAGTGGTTTGACAGTATAATCGAATCCCTACTAAACCATGTCAGAAGCCATATCCCCCCCCCTTTTTTTTTGTTATGGTTACCTCTAGTGTCTGTATAAAGATCAACAAGCAGTATTTGACACGTAGGAAGAGTTCAGGATCCCGACAGCCTTTCAAACTTTCAGAGACAACGTTGATCACCTTCCCCGTCACCATTTCCCATAAAGCATCGACCTACAAGCAGTGTTAATTCTTTCCGCATACACAAGGGTCATCCTTACCTCTGACCGACTTCGAAAGTCCTGGGTGCTATGCAAGACGATGTGTTCAATGATAAAGAACCCGACGATATCTTGAAGCAGGGTTTCAAACGCAGCAAAGTTGCCATCTCGGAGATTCACAGGGGCAGAGAGTGCCAAGTTAGCTTGCGCCTGTTCAGTAAAAGCACACACAAAAAGTTAGTATACCATCTTATTTTTTATCATAGTGTTTCTTACCCGACGATCTTCTTCATAGGATGTTTTGAATTCCTGACGTTGGCCCAGTGTATCATAGACATGGATACATTTGAAGAGAGGTTCGAAATCAATGTTGATTTCATCCACCATACTAGCTATTCATCGTCAAAAAAAAAAGAGGATTGAGCTCATCCATTTGTGTTGTGTGTGAGTGTGTGTGTGTGCTTACATACATTCCAAGCCTTCGTTGACGACCATTTCTATAGCAGAGTTGACATTATGATGTTGGAGATACTTGAGTTTGGGGTTCTCCGCGGTTTTCATGCGCCAGCGGTCCTGTCGTTCCTGCATGCGTTTCATTGCCATCGACCCGATTTCCCTTGATATTTCACGCACCCTTGCCAGCCATTCCTTCAAATCCAACGTCACCCGTTCCTTCACGGTTGTTTCCTTCATGGGCACACTCTGGGCTATACATAACAAAAAAAAAAAAAAAAAGAGTCAGCCTAGTCACCCCTGTTTCTATTTTTTTTCTTTACCCAAAGCCTTTGCAAAGCTGTATTGAGAGATGGATTGGTGTTGCTGATACTTGAGATCGCCCAACGTTTTCAGGGTTGAGTAGTACTTGTGTTGCTCCAGCTGCTGGTCGGCCTTGTTCGCCAATTCAAGCACCACCAAACTCGATTGCAGAGCATGGATCGCATCGTCGACGTTTTGCTGGACCCGCCGTGCTTCCATCCATTCCCGCCGTTTCTGCGTCACTAGGCTGCCGGTGTGTTGGAGTTCTTGGTTCACGTCGGTTATCTTGTCCTTGAGTGAGATGGAGCCTTGGCGTACTTTTAACAGTTGGTCGACAGCATGCACGAATTCCTACCAAAGTAAACAAGGTTAGAGGGGAAAAAGATGATGGGCCACCGCTGACTTGCCTGATAATGAGCATTACACATGCGTTCGATTTCGCCATCCTTTTTCCGAATGTACTTGTCCAGTTGCTCTAGGGTTTCTGAATCATCTGATGTGCTGGTGAGCGTAAGGTCGAGTCCGCTGGAGGAGACAATCGAATCGCCAAGAGAGATTGACTTTGGAAGCCCTTCCTTGGCTGTCATTCAAGAGAGTAAAAAAGTGAGGGGAGGAAGAAAGAGAGAGGTGAGAAATTGAAGGTGGGACAAATTTTGACTTATAGGGCCCACGAGTTTTTAAACGCCGACCGTCGCCTGCCGTTATAGAAGAAAGGGTTGTCGCTTTGTATCAAGTGCATGAATGAATAAAGCTAACTTTTATGGTTTACTTTCTTGTCTTTCAAAGTTTATCTGCACAACTACTATGCGTCTCTGTCATTCTTCGGTTGTGAACCAATGACAAGAGCAGTTGAGAAAAAAAAGGTGCTGGTATAATTTTAAACTCCGATATTTGTAAAAAGCTGAAAAAAGGATGGACCATCCCCCATGAAAAGTGCCACTTTTTGTTGAACATGGATTTTCTTACAAACGAGATAGACAACCAGCCTTTAAATTTTACCTGAAGGGAGATGTGCTTCCTATCTATCGAACGATGCCAAGGATATTAACTTTTCTTGAACATATTGCCAATTTTGGGGTCGCTGAAATCAGTCGCTGTTTTGGAGCTTTGTGTAGACTTTACGGGCACGGGCTTCATACAAATACCTTGTTTTTTATGTCGTTCAATAGATATGACTTTTATCTTGCTCCATGTGAAATTTGAAGATGATTTCTCTATCTCAGCTTAGAGAAATAGAACAATTCAGTACAAAAGTTTGGCGCTGGAAATCGAAAAGGTTCGTAAAGTTTACAAAATTTTCAATCTCCGCCATGGGCGAATGTGCCATTGTCAAAGTCTTGAAAAGCACCCATATCAGTGTTTGCGACATGGTTTTTATAAAAGAGTCAAAGTCATGGAGATGGTTCAAGTGAGCTTTAATGAGTGAATGAGACTATGGTAAAGCTACATTTCAAAAGTGACAAGACATGGACAGGACTTGCCACGGAGTAACTACTCTAGTGTTTTGATCGAGGTAATGAAGAAGGGAAAGCAGTGCCAAAAGTTTCAGTGGCAACGAAAGAAGGTATAAGCTAAAGGATAGTGTACTTTAGCAATGGCTATATAGTCTACATTGGAAAAAGTGAGTGCAATGCAAGAGAGAGGTGGGGGGGAATGCTACAGACAGAACCACCGGGACAGAACCAATCTGTGTATGCTGGAATTTGCGGGCAATTAGGACTGATATGGCGGGGGACTCTCTGAGTGCCTGGCTTGAGTCCCGGGCATAGCTGGGACTCAATTCGAAATGAAGATAAAATTGTCCCTCCAGGCACAGGGATGGTCTTACTCTTCTCATCGGGAATCGATCGGTCTCTTCTCCTGGTATCAGGTCCAACAAAAACACACATATCAATTGCGGCTCATCAGCTCCTTTGGCGGGTAACGTGTGTGCGAACGTGTATTAAATACGACGCCAAGGCCGATGGAACAACACAACTATAAACGGCGCATATCTCACCAACCTTCCAAGAGAGTTAGTGCGATCACTGGCAGGCTTCCCCACATGGGGTCGATTCTTTTATATTGCACGTGCTGCCCTTAACCCACCTACTAGCCTCTGCAAGAAGTTCCCGGCGATCGACTGATGGCATGAACCGACTGGCGGCAAAAGAACTCAGTCCTGACAATCCTATTCAGCCTAACGTCGCTGAAAATGCATTTGTACAGGTGATCATGATGTTCAGGAAGACTTTTATACAAGACTCGGTGCTCATGATGGAACTCCACCCCTGCTATCCCATTTGACACCATT